>JAGDQP010004706.1:0-57754 GCA_022664845.1 Lepisma saccharinum | reverse complement strand
TTCATGTTTCTAGCTTACTCCAAACACCCTAAACAATATGATGAGTGAGTCAGTCAGTGAGTGAGTGAGTGAGTGAGTGAGTGAGTGAGTCAGTTAGCCTAAAATGTGCAATTTCAGGGGTCCACAACTAGAACATATTTTGAGATACGAATATGAAATTTTGTACATCTGCACATATTTACCATATCTCCTTAACGGCAAAAGCTCATATTCCTATCTTTAACATCTTTTTTCTTACGGGGCCCCCAAATCGTCGATTTTGCCATAAACTCTTGTTCCTGTATAACATGCTTCTGGCAGTGCTAACGTTTTCTGACGTGAAGAACTTGGCTCATGCACTGCCGTGCATGTTGATACAATTTCGCGCTACATTATATAGAAAATTACATAATCTGATACTTCTGGAAACCCCGCCGTTGCGTTTATTTTGTTTGCATTATTCTTCTCTTGCTTAAAAGAAAATTAATTTTTGTATCATTAATCCCTATCCCTCCATTAACAAAATTTGTGAAAACTGACTTGCATGATAAAAAAGACAAGTACGGACATACTTTATTTAATGTCCACCAAACCTTATGACTCAGCGGAAACGTGGACGACACGTAATTGGAAAGTCTTTGGTTGAAACTTTGAGTCTGTCATCATTATCAAAGTTTGCCATGATTTTCCCATGTATTGTTAGACAAATGCCGGAATGGTACCTTTACTTAATCAACTTATTCAGCCGCAAACACCTCATATCCTTAAACCTCATAAAAGACACAAAATATTGTTTCATTGATTTTAAAGAGTGAAAAGTATGTGACTGGACCGAGGATCGCAACCGGAACCTTTGTGTTACCATCCCAATGCGCCACCCAAAGGTCCCGGGTTCGATTTCCGGTCCAGTCACATATTTTTCACTCATTTTTATCAATTGTATCTGTACCTACAGCGGCACAGATACAGAAAAAATCGGAAGTTGCCTCCATTTTAGCTTTGGGTATTGTTTCATTGTTTCTGGATTGGTAAATCTTAATTTTGAATCAGCCAAGCAATTAAAAGGTAATGATTCTACCAAGTAATGACACAAAACAATTGGTTGGATCATATTTAGGACGCTGGGACACATCTTACTTGTTAGAGAAAATCAAAATTGATTACTTCCATCCCCAACATATGATGTCATGGAAAAGCATAAGAAATTCTGCTTATGGCAGTTCAGTGAAACGTTGTCGACAATTATTATGAAAGCACAATTCCAGCTACTTGTTTCACTTGTATGTAATATTCAACAAAATAAGTTATGAAGAAGTTTGCTTATCTGCTAGCTTCTGTATATTGAATGTATTAAAAGATACATCTGCTTAACCAACAAGATTCCAAATATTAATATTTTTGGTACGGTACTGCAGTTTTAGAAAAGGCTTTTCATACTGATGTTGAACTTCTCATAATGATATTTAAGTTTATATCTCTTAGTATTCAAATATTATAGTGATTGTGACCAATAAAGCAAGCATTAAACATCTTAGATTTCCAGCTTAAGAACGAAATATTTCTTCAGTACCAGAAAACAGCCGAGGTAAAGGGAAGAGTGACTCTAGAATTATACTCACAAAAGAAGTGATATCGATTTTGCGAGTGATTTGTTTGTCACTGTGGCGGAAGAGAGTATACTACCTATCATAATTTTATTAATTTTATTACAAAGGAAACACTTCCACCAACCATGATGACACAAACAAAGTCACTCGTAAAATGGATATCACTTCTATAGTGAGACTAATTCTTGCGTCACCCTTCCCTTTACCCCGGAAGATTTTTTATACTGATATCACTTATCTCGTAAGGCTGCCTGTTAATTTTTTTTTCATAGGCGCACATTGATATACCATTTGCTTGAAATCGAGTACAAAGTAAACAGTTTTCATACAAGAGGTCGATTTTGGACCATGGTAGGCTCCGTATCTCGAAAGCGGTAACTCCTATAAAAAAATGGGCATTTTGTCCCCTACGGAACTCGCAATTGACCCCCAAAACCCTCTGGTACTAACCATTTGGGGCTAAAGCAAAAAGACAGACAGAATGACAGACATACTTTTCAATCACTTGTGAAAATTCTGTGGTTCGGCTAAAAAGGCTTTTGAACCGCTCCACCGATTTTGACGTGTGATACACCGTTTGAAAAGTATTGAAGCGTAGATTACGACCCCACAATTTTCGACCGCCTATACAGTCTGGGGCCACTGCTATCATTAGAAATGTGAAATTTTGATTTGTTTTTCGAACCACTCTAAGGGATCACAAGGAGGTCCTACTGACCCATTTTTTCCTGTCTTTATATGGCAAAGAGCTTTCAAATGGAAGTTAAAACATCAAAATCGGGGTTATGGTTTGTTAGATCTGAAATTAGCTGTATATATGTGAGTGCCGCTAACAGACTTGTTTATGCGCCTTACTCGAAGAACTACCGTTCTTCGTGATCAAAGTAAACAGAACTAGGGATATAAACCATGAAGTAACGGCATTTAAGAGTCCGTTGAAAACTTCAGAAGAGTTGGCATGAACCACATTTTGATTTGACCATCATCATCTCCATATGTAAAGCTTCAGACTTATAGGAAAACGCTCATGACTCATATCTAATTCCTCAATCCTTTCAAACCTTATAAGAATTTTGTATCTAATTTTAAAGGCTATTAGGTAAATTTGGCTCAGGATGATGTATAAATTTGTGAAATAAAGATAGTGAGAAGAAACGGGAGAACCCTGAGAAAACCCATGCACATGGTGTTTGTCCACCACAAAGTCTATATGGCATGGGCAGGGATCGAACCGACGAACCAGAGTACCAGAAGTAAGTGCCCTACCACTGTCTGACCTTATAAGAATCTTCTACAATCTACAATGATGACATGAGAAAGTATAGCAGCTATGTGGACAGAATTCTCAACAAATAAAATTATTCCTTATGTAAGTGAAAGGTCATGATCAATACACAATTAAAGTAGGGCTCCTATGAAACACAATTCGATTAAGTAATTCTTTTCTTTATTAATAAACTGGGCGAGAACATACAGATGTAACATTACTCCACCTATTGCTGTCAATTATTCTATATTTACTTTGTTCTCCAAACAGGTATAAAAGTAAAATGTTTCATATAAGTACATACTGCATTAGGTAGGAACGAAAGGCATGGATGTTGTCTCTCTCCTACTTTTATTTAATAGGAGAAATTTAATTACCTAATCGACTTGTTTAATTTTAATTTGGAAACTTATTATCAATGTATTTTGATTATGAGAAATTATTCTTATGATTAGGGAAAACACTGGTTCTGGAACACTTTAAACACTTCAGTATTATGGGTAGCATTTCAAGGCATATTCGAAATTAATTGGATACTTTCTGGAGTTTCTTCGTTTGCGATTTTTTTTCTTTCTGGATTCTTTGCTGTACGAGTCTTTATTTAAATATGCGAGGTGTAGTTAAAAAGTTTCAAGACTTTTTCTATTTATTTTTTTCGGATATGCGTCGAGTGAATGTTTTACTGCATGATTTTCATATGGTACCTAAAGAAGTCTGAATATGCAATGGACATTATAAATGGTTGACACTACGTCAAAGTAGCAAATATGACCTACCAGAACGCTTCTAAATCGCCCGTGTATTTCCATCTTTGAAGTGTTTCCACCGGTGACACAGCAGCGTGGTTCCTTGTTTCCGCGCCATATGATTTTTGCACTTCAAATGATTCATTTTGAGTTGTTGAGTTTCACACAATATTCAATCGCACACCTCTGCCATATTTTCCCAGGCACGTCCTCTTCATCCGCCATGCCCAACTGTTCTTCGGCTACGACAAACTGTACGTACTATTTTGAGGCACTGTCATCCACTTATGGCGTACACGGCTGTCCCAATGCAGATTTGATACTCCTTTAGGTACGACCTACAAAACATCATCTAATAGAGAATTCACACGAAGCATACATGCAAAGAGAAATAGAGCCAGTCTTGTAACTTTCAATTCAGCGCCGCGGATGTCACTGTCTAGCTATTTTATGCTGTATACTTCAGTCTATTGGGAAAAAATATAACTACAAAACTGTCAAAGAACAAAGGAAATAAACTCATAAATGACCACAGGAGACAATATTACATATTTGTTACATAAATATTAACGAACATTTAATTTCGTTAATACTGTATTAATGTGGTGTGTTTTCAACTATGACATAAATTTTGCTTTATATTCGTTTGGTAAGACGACATGTTACACTTCTTGGGAAATAAAAAAAATAATAGTTCAGCGATGGTCAAAATGGTGAAGAAGGGGAAAATAAACATAACAAAGAAAGAAGGGAAGTATTCTTAATTCTTTCATCATGGTGAACCAACACGTTTGGATTTCAGGCGACTAAGTTCAAAACTGGCTTTTACTACAAATAAAGAGTTCGTAACATAAAGAGAATAGTAAAAGTGTATTGACTTTCAAGGCGGTTTCGTGTATGAGGGGTAACGTGTCGAGTTACCAACTAAGAGTGTTCCAGCTTCGAATCCTATAGCACATGGTTGGATAATTTACTGTTGTAATATTAGTATAAAAAAACCCCTTCGGGGTAAAGGAAAGAGTGACGCAAGAATTCTATTCACATAAGAAGTGATATTCATTTTGCGAGTGATTTTCTTTGTGTCACTAAGGCGGAAGGGAGGATACTAAATCTCATAATTTTATTACAAAGGAAAAACTTCCGCCATAGCGACACAAAGAAAATCACTCGCAAAATGGATATCACTTCTTTTGTGAGTAGAATTCTTGCGTTATTCTTCCCTTTACCCCGAAGGGGTTTTTATACTGATATCACTTATTTTGTAAGGCTGCCTATTTAAAAAAGTACATACATAGTCTCCACACAAACGGTCGATTTTGGACCTCTCGATACGCTGATACGCTCCGTATCTCGAAAATGGTAACTCCTATCAAAAAATTAGCATTTTTTCCAAACAACGCTGGTGCCAAACATTTGGGCTAAAGCAAAAACACAGACAGAATGATAGACACACTTTTCGATCATTTTTGAAAATTCTAGGATTCGGCTAAAAAAGTCAATTTTTCAACCCCTTCACCGATTTTGACGTGTGATACATGGTTTGAAAAGTAGTTTAGTGTAGATTACGATTCCGTAAGTTTCGGCCGCCTATATAGTCTTCGGCCCGCCCTAGGGGGTCCCAGGGAGGTTCTACCGATCCATTGTTTCTGTGTCTTAGTATGGCAAAGAGCTTACAAATGAAAGTTTAAGCATGAAAATCGGGTTTACAAAATTAGCTGTATGTATGTTAGTGGCCCTAACAGACACGTTTGTGAGCGTCACTCGAAGAACTGTATATCATGATGAAAGCAACGAAAAAAAATGTAGCTAAATGTACACCAATAGACAGCAAACATGCTCTGTTTTGGCCAACTGAACCCGTTTCTTCACCGTCCGCTTCTTGCTATCAACCTATTTCTTCTCAACCATTATTCAACGTCGAATAAACCGTTGAACAGGTGTGCAACTCGGTGAATTTACAACGTTAAAATTACGTTTCAGTACTAACGTTTATTGTGCGCATTTTTAACGTATTTTCTACTGGAGATAGGGCCGAAAACAGCAAATTGCGAGAAGCGTCAAAAATTCCGGAACGGCTAAATATCTAGGTTAAAATGTGTTTCTTTGAAATCTTGAAAGAGTCAAAAGTTGTAAGAAATTAATAGAATCGTCGAACGGGCTAGCCAATCGTTCTTGTGTGGTCTCCGTGGGGCCGAACTTTGATTTTGGAAATGGTAATCCTCATTTCTATTACAGATTCTGTACGTTAGCAAAAATCAATTCTTGAATGTGTCCTGCTCAAAACTGTAGGATGTGAGTTCCAGGTTTCAGAGGTCCGGAAAGGAGATTAATGGTGAAAAGCATCAAAAGCTCCGGAACGATTAAAATGTTTTTCTTTTTAAACTTGAAAGGAATAAATTGGAAGGAAATGAACAGGATTATCGGACGATGTCCAATTTGCATTTTGCAAATGGGAAGCAGCACTTGTCTGTTCAACACTATTAGTACATACTGCACAATATGTTCTCTAGCTTCGGAATCTACAATAGTAAAAAGGGGATTACATTTAAGAAAGTATATTTGGGCTTTGTAGAAGCCTATAGTATCCTGTACTCAATATACAGTATCTCCTTGGACTTCTCACCATTAACTGGATTTGGATCCTCTGGGGCCATCGTCCATACTCTACAGTTCTGAGCAGGAATCTGGAGTGACAAGTGAGGGTTCCAATTTGCAAAATCCAATTTGGGCCCTATTGGGTCACGCAGGATAACACACATTTTGATTGGTCACTGTCTGACAGTTCTGTTGATTTCTTGCAACCTTTGTCTCTTTGAAGTTTTTAAACAAGCGCATTTTAAGCGAGATGTTTTACCGTTTGGGAACTTTTGACACTTCTTAACCTTATACTGCTTCTTGCCCTGTGGGGCCTAGGATTTACATCCTACAGTTTTAAACAGGACATATTCTGATTTATTTTTTTCGTAGATACAGAATCTGCAAAAATGTAGATTACTATTTGCAAAATCAAAGTTGGGCCCCATAGGGCACACAGGGTGGTTGGTCTGACCGTTCGATAGCAATGTTGATTTTATGTAATTTTTTACTCTTTCAAGTTTTCAGAAAACGCATTTAGTCATTCCAGAACTTTTGACACCTCCATATACCGAACGATTTAATAAAAAGTATAGTCGCATAACAAGAAGGAGTAAGTTTTACATAATGTCATATAACTTTTTATTTATTTCTAATCAAATAGATTGAATATCACTCTCCGATTGGATATAGACGCATATCATCTTTATTCACACGGGAAGTCCTTTATGTTCATGTCGATCTACCTATATTTTAGAACTATGCCGGAATCCCCCTTCTTCCTTTGGGGCATCCTTTGAGTCCCCATTGCGGAATTTTGGAATATGCATCACGGTACCATACCTCATCAATTGTACTGTTCGTGGTGTTGTTAATACAGGATCTGTCCGGAAAGTAATGCGACTACATCTTTTCTGGTTCTCCTATTGCCGCAATGCGCATGTTCTTGTTCGACCAGGATCGGCAGAAAACTGAAACTCGTTTGTAGTGCGCGGCCTAAGCTGAAGATGCATCGCTCCATTAAGCAACGATACGCCATCAAATTTTGAGTGCGACTTGACAAATCTGACATTTTCCATGTTGAGTTTTAAGTGAATGCCTTTCAAAATCCCAAGGTTTGCGTTGGCAAAAGATGTTTAAGAGGGTCAGGAGGAGATGGAAGACGAACCCCCCTTTGGGTGCCCGTCAACGACAAAAACCGAGGAAATTGTGAATCGTGTGCGTATAATTTTAAATTCCGATCGTCGATTAAGTGTTCGCTTGATAGAAGAAACTCTAGGAATGGATAAGCCACTATGGGCGAAATCAGTACTAAGGATTTGTAGATAAAGAAACGCGTCCAGCTACACCTGCCTGCTGGTCAGCGAGTATCTCACCAAGAGCAAAGTTGCAACGCTTCCTCACCCCCGTACAGTCCTGCTCTATCTTCTCCCGACTTTCTTTGTTTCCCCGAATCAAAACGTTGCCTGAAGGATGCTATTTTGAAGGTGCTTCGACGAGGGCCCTACGTGAAGTTCCAGAAAAGTCCTTCCATGTGCCTACTAATCATGGAAATCGCCCATGAATTCAATTTCGAAGAATTTTAAAGATTTGTACCAATATGTTATTTTTTTTTTTCAAGAATGTGGTCGCATTACTTTCCGAACAAACCCTATGTGAAGCTCTAAAGTTATTTTATCATGCCTTCGGTAGCTCGTAGCTCCGAAACTATGGGTATTTTGAAGATTCGTCACAATAACTTTCGTCTTGTTTTGATGTGAGGAATCGTCTCCGTAGTTTATAAACAAGCTGTAGGAGGATGTAGGATGTAACAGGACCATAAGGCAGCTCCTAGTGCAGTAAATCTTTGAAACAAAAAATGTCCATGGTGAAGTACATATGCGGAATTACATGGTAATGATTCAGAAAACAGAGACGTCTAGGGGATACCTCCACGGGGGAAGGACACATCAACATTTAAAATAGCAACAGGAGTTGATTTGGTCCAGTTGAAATAAACGTAAAATTGTGAATAACTTTTAGAGGAAACATTTTTCTATAGCTCATACAGTTTGGCAGCTATAAGACTTAATTGATAGTCAAAATTAACATGGTATGGAGAGTTTTCGAGACTTTTGGTAGCTGGAACTCAAAGGGAATAGTAAATAAAGGTTCCAAACTAAAGTGAATTTTCCAAGTTGTATATGCGAAATGAAACGGTGAAATTTTCGAACAGGGTCGTCCCAGGAACTGTGAACTTCAAAACTTTAAATAGAAACAATGGCTGATTTTGCTCTCTTTGAAACAAACATCAAATTTTGAATGATGTCAGATGAAACATTAATATCTCATAAAATTTTTGGCAATTATAAGAGTTAGTTGGTAAGTCAAGAGTTAACTTACCAATTAACTCATGGAACTGGAGAGTGAAGACATTTATAAGGGTTTCCTCTCAAAGTTGTTCAAAACCCCATGTTTGGTTCAAAGTAAGCAAAATCAATTATTATTTTAAATTTTGAAGTTATCTCTCATAAAAATATTCTCGGACATCCCAGTTTTCGAAAATTTCACCATATGTTTCCGCATATCCAATTTAGTAATTCACTTTAGTTTGGAACTTTTATTTACAATCCCTTTTGAGTTACAGCACCCCAAAAGTTACGAAAATTCTCTAAACTATGTGAATTTTGATTACCAATTAGATCTGTAGCTGGGAAATGGCATGAGCGGTCGAAAAGTGTGTCCTCTATAAGTTGTTCAAAATTTGGCGCTTACTTCAACGGGACGAAATCAACCTCTGTTACTATTTAAAATTTTGAGGTTGTTTCCCACTCCGTAGATATATCCCCGTGACTCCTCGGTTTTCAGAAGGATCACCATGTGATTCAGCACATGTATTATAATATGAATATTTTTTGTTTCAAAAATTTATGTGGACTTGGTGCTGTTTTATGGCCCTGTTACGGTTTAAAAAAAATCACGCTGTATATATATTCAATTTCACATACATTGATAATTTTATAGTTGATTTAGATCTTCTTGGAAATCACTTGTGTTCCTTCGAGCATAACTAAGGTAAAATGATAGAAATGAAATACCTGCGACATATTTCTCGAGCTCTTCTGCTGAAACCTCAACTCCCGGCTTCTTTACAACATAAGCTCGTGGAAGAGATCTGAATTTTGGATCTGGAACTCCAACAACTCCAGCTACCTTTACAGCAGGATGTGTCTGCAACAATCCTTCCAGTTCGCTTGGAGAAACCTAAATGTAATTGAAGCCATTGCAATACTATTACATAGAAGGTACGTAATACTGACAAACAACCTAAAATTCGTAATGTGTTACTTTCACTATATTTGTTCAGAAGCACATCTTAAATGTTATTCAAATGTTATATAAAAATTCTCAAGCTTAAGTACGGAATTAGGTTAAAATTTAATTGAAATTTTACATTTCTGGGTTTTACAGAGCTAGAGTTCGTCTTGAATCTTACGTTTGTTCACGTTTGAAAGAAGGGTACTGGTAGGTACATGAACTAGGCACCATCTATACATTCGGTTACCAAAACTGAGGAATAATCTAAATGTTAATAATGATATATAGTGCGAAAGAGATAGAAATAATGATATATGCCACGACCCTACTACTACACGACCATAATCCGCAGCTATAACTACTTGGTCACGGGGCATAGAGAGACGCATACAAAGTTAGTTCTGTTAAGTATCAGTGGAAGGTTAGATCGCTCGAATCGAATTGAACAGACTTGCATGAAAGAATGTAGGTCGATACAAATGTGCACTTAATCATCCCCATATGAAATATTATATTTATTGTGCGTCAAAATTGAAGAGCATATTCAGCCAATTAATATATTTATTTACTTTTTATTTACTGTCGTTCGAGATACAACATTCACTGATTTTACTCTTGAGTCTGAAGCACGTGGCAAAAAGCAGGTAATGCACAACAGAAGTAAAGAGGTTCATGACGGAACGTATCATTATATTGATTGTCATGAAACTTTCGGGAACTACGGTTTCTCTACATTACTTCATTTATTGTTGCAATGACGGAGATAGGGGACTTCCCGCATAAGTACGGATCTAGGCTATAGTGCTTCTAAGGCCCATACAATTGATTTTACCTTATCTGTTCTTTCTTAAATTCCTCATTGGCCAGAGCTTGCATAAGTATAAGTTAGATGGTCATTATAAACCGCGAAATATGCTCTATATTTCGTTTTTCCATTCCTTTTTACCTTTCTTTCGCAAGCGTGTGCTCTCTTACAGATCTTTTAGCTCCCCCGCTTGTAAATTGGATTCCCGTATAATTCCAGAGAAAATAAAAGTTATGCATTTTGTTGGATCAAATAACAATCATAATCTGAACAATTGTAATGTATGTGTTCTTATTGCTAGTTTCTTAATATTTTACATCGTACATCATAGAATAAAACATTTACTGCATTCAAATGTTTACACTCTAGCCAGTTGGAGTTGCGTAAATCATCGTACTCAGAACTTCCAACAATGATGGGAGATCAGGAAGATAAACGATTTAGAATTCGATGTTACTTGATGCTTTTATTTGCCTACTTTTGAAGTTTATCTACACTTGTTGTCATCATTATTACTATTGACTACGATATCCTTTGAAAACTATTAAAATACGGTTTCTTTTAATCATGCATGTTTAGATGATGTCGCACGATACCCTATACCGCACGCAAGATAGCTCGTCAACAGCTGCAAAAGCAAATCATGAGCGTGACTCACAATCTATGTTAATAGATCTTCAGAAGTTATCTGCTGGATTTTGATATAGCTCACTGAACTCAAACTACATTGCAACTATTTCAAATAGGTAGGTACAGTACATGCTCTGCACCTAACGTGCACCTAGCGTAGTTCAACTTTCAGTTAGATACATGCTGTCTTCTAAAAGTTGTAGTTGAGTACATTCTATCTAATCGCGTGTATATTCTGTTCCAATCATAAGTTATAAAAGTTAATTGTTCAAAAGTAAATAGCAGAAAGCATTTTCGTGGATGAGAAAACAAAATAGTATTTTGCTTTCTACATAGTAGTATTCCTTTGATAAATGTTTCCCTTAGTAATAAACTGACTTTTCTTCATACACGGAAACAATGTATTCTAAGTATAATGTTAACACAGAAGAAGTTCAAGACACTGAAGTATTATCCATGTATGTACGAAATAAAATACTTTTGTTATATACTGTACACAACTTGGTGGGAAAATGAAACCAAACCATAAACCACGAGTATCAATCCGACACACCTGAATGGAAATGTGTCACCAATAAATTGTTACTGTGATCTAAAATTCTACCAGATCCAGGAAAACAACCGTTTATGAAATCTAGCTATAGATACCTAATATATTTCTGATTCTGGTGTTGTAGTTGAACAGTTGATTACTCGTTAGTTGTTTGTTCCCACTGATTTGGTTTACACATCTACAAACAATTGCATCATTTCTGCAAGATCAGCAATACACAGGCACTTAAACAATAGGAAAAATGGAAATCCAGATCCATAAAAACCCAGTGGACAATCAATCGAGAGGGCCAGTGTAGACGACAGACTTGGAGTGCAAGAGAGGATCAGATTGAACTGATAATCTTAGGTGTTAGAGGAGATTCTTGAAGATGGACGAGAAGGAAGAAGTTATAATCATTTCGACGAAGTCTGATCTCCGCGCCTTGAGTGAAAGCCGCAGTAATTTCCCCTGAACCCTGTTCTCATCTCTCTCTGCACATAGAAACAACTGTCTAACATTCAATGTATGTTTTCATTATTTATCTCAGTAGGAAGTTTCTAGAAATTCTGAATCTCTTAAGTTCGAAGTATGGATTCACGATGCTAAAATAAGTGTTAATTTGTATGTAATTTCAGGTTATTTGTGTTTAGTTCTGATTTGTGCGTATGTCTGTAGATATCCCGATTACTTTGGATTATCGCTTCTGTTTGAAAGGATTTATGAGTTTAGGATTTAAGCTTTTCCCCTTACTCCTCGAATATGAATACTTGTTGATAGAAATCCAGGATGTAAAAATCTTTCTCTCTCTCTCTCTCTCTTGCAAGGCCTTTCTGAATGGAAGCTCTAAAATTATTATTATTTAAATCAAAAGTGATAATCTTTATGATTAGTGTAGCCTAATGCCCATACATTCCCGTTTTAGGTATTCGTGATAAAATCAATTATAAAATGGCAATTTTAAGAGTTGAGACATGTGAATAGTCCTCATATAGGATGTCAGCATAGTATCTACGTTAAATTACACCAACGTGAAGCGTTTTGGAACACAATAAACACGCCAATTCCTACGCAACAAAGACAGTGCTGGAACATTATAATGTATACTGTTCAGATAGAAGTAAATAAGATTTGCTACTTACATGGTGTCCCAGATATTTGAAGATCTCTTTTATTCTGTCTACAACATACAAATGTCCGTTTGCGTCAAAGTAACCAATATCTCCTGTTTGAAACCATCCGTCGTTGTCAAAGGCTTCCTTAGTTTCCTTTGAGGAACGAAAAATAGGTAAATTAGTAAAGTTATTTATGAATAACTGATGTCGTTCTAATGATAATTTTATCTAGTTTATGATTTCTGAAATTTCTAAGTAGTCCACGTAGGCCTACGTTAAAATTTGTAAGTATGACGGTCCGTGGCGAGTAAGAGTACCAAAGAAAGAATGTTGAAAATAGCAGCAAAGATTGTCACTGAGCCCTTCTGTGAGCTAATATCATTTTTTAGTTTTTTTTAGAAGATTTTGTTGTAGAATGAATACTTGTATTTACGCGGTGAATCTCAGAAGAAGCCCTAAGAAAAGATAAATAATATATTTTGATATCTAACATACTTCTAAACGAGCCAATAAGCTTCTAAGGACGAAACCTACAGCTTTTTGGTAAAGTATACTTCGAACCCTTCCGTTAAATGAACCCCGCCAAGAATTGAACCTGTGGCGAAGCACACAGAGACCGACGAGGTTACCTCACGGGCACCCCGAGAATTAAAAAATTCTAGCTTTTCTCAAAATTATGCTTCTAGCATGATCGTTATATTCTTATTCAGTACAAACTTTCTTTTCAAACTTCATGATTTGGCATACAAGTACCTAGAGAGGACGGACAGCGTGTCATATACAATGGCTTGATGTCGCATGCACAGTGTTGCCGCCTCTACACAAGAGAAACATTCTTTCAAATGGGAAGAAAGTCCAATACTTTGAGGAGGCAATAGTAGGTCATTAGCAACACAGAAGTTCACATCTATGAACTGTAGGTGGATTCCGTTTGGTTTTGAGTAGCGTTTGAACCTTAGAACCAAAAATACGATTTCGTATATTAATGAGTAAAATAATTATTCAGGGATAACTCAGAAAAGCTACTAGCCAGACAAATTGAGTGTCTGAGAGTTTATTTGTATCAATAATCGTGATATCTTAGTGCTTGTAAATAAGATGGGGAATGGAATGTTGTAAACTTCGAAAGTTAAAGGAGATAACATGTTGAAGACGTTGATGTTCTGCACCTAACATACTCCTAACTTACAAGAAATAAAAATGTAACAAAAAACACAATTGCCGCACATTTTCTCGTCATACATGTTGTCCAATACACATGTGATCCATGTGATACACATGTGTCCAATACGCATATCTCTTATCTACCCTTGCAATTAATGAGATAGAAGTGTCCGTACCTATGCCTGTGGCAGATGTTAAAAGATGTTTCCATTAACCTGAATGCGTAATGCAAGTCTCTGTTGGAAATGGGTGATCGTTTGTAATTGTTATTATTATTATTACTTATTGTAGGGTAGCATTAAGCTATACAATTCTTTTACATAGGTAATAAGTTACATGAAGAAGAGCTTGTTGCCCTACTGTAACAAAAAACATAAAATGACACAACTATTATGCAAAAATATAAAAAAAAAGATGTAGAAAAGTTACAAAATAAGTACTATACACATGTCCATGGTTATGATATGCAGTTAAAGTATAACAAAATGATGTGAAACAAAACACACACGAAAAAAGGCATGAATAAAATAAAGAAAAGATACATTTGGATAATAGCGAATAGTTGATAGATCTTATTATATACAATGAGTGAGTATGTGAGTGAATGATAGCCTAGTCATATATTCCATCTCTGATTTTCCTTTTGAAAATATTTAGATTTCCCTCTTTTTTCAATTCAATTTGAAGTTGGTTCCAAACTTTGCTCGTCAAATAAGAAAATGATTTCATGCCATAATTTCTCTTATTACACTTCAGAATGTGAACGCTGTTAGAGTTGTTAGAACGAAAATTACTATAAAACTTATTGTCGGAAATAGGGATTAATTCAGTTAGTATTTGGTGGTGTGCCGGATAAATAGCTTTGTGCTCTGGTACCAAGAAAAGGTATTTCCTTCTGAATTCAAGGATAGGCAACAACATTGATTCGTTACATTTGGAGGTCGAGATTGAGAGCGGAGCTTTTCGCATTGTCCGAATAGCCCATTTCTGCATTATTTGAATATGTTTTATGTTGGTTTGGTTGATTCCGTACAGAATTGCACCATAGTGCTCAAGAATTGGGCTAATATATAGTAATACTTTACTCTGTGAGTGAATCTTAATTTTCGGCACAGCATTGGAGCATAATTTTTAACACGTTGCGTAAGCGATAATATAGAATCAACAATTATGCCTAGATATTTCAATGTATCACTTGTAGATATCTTATTGTGTCCTATCTGAAGTTCTCTGTCAATTACGGAACGTGTGCAGTTGTCCGTTGATAAGATTAATGCTTGTGTTTTTGCTGTGTTAACTTTTAGGTTATTTGTGTTGTAGCAGTTAAGCACGCCCGGAATGTTAGTTTCAATAGTATGAGTTAATTGATCTAAAAAAATAGAGTAGCAAAACAAGAGACAATCATCAGCATACAAGTAAACTTTCATATTTTTCACAGATAGTGCAAGATCATTAATGAATAAGTTGAATAGTTTTGTTCCAAGAATTGATCCTTGTAGTAGCCCAATTTGAAGATCGGCACATTTGGAAATAGTATTACCAAGTTTGGTACTTATTTTCTCTATTATGTGGGTAACTTTGAAACCATTTACAGGATTTTTAGATAAATTGAACTGGCCATATAATTTATTCAACAATAAATCAGGTAATAACACAGCTCGCGGTATGTTTTCACAGACATTGCGAATCCTTCTAATCATATCTTATCTTGTTGTTGGTTCCTCGCACAGACTACGTTCTTTAAATACCCCCACAAATAAAACTCAGGCGGCGGTAAATCAGGCGACCTCGCTGGCAATGGTATGGGTGCACCTCTACCAATCCACCTGCAAACAAAATGCGTATTTAAGTACTCGCGTACAGGTCGTGCATAATGTGACCCCGCTCCATCTAACAGAAGTCACATTCTCTGTCGTGCATGTAATTCAACATCCTCCAATAAAAGAGACAGTTCATTCAGTAAGAACAACTCAAAGTTATCGCCATTCATATTGCCATGAAAACATATGGATCTATGAGGTGACAATTAACAATGCCACACCAGACATTGACTCGTCAGCGATGCTGAGCATTTATGTGCCGAACCCAATGAAGATTCACATCGGAACAGTAATGACAAATATGTCTGTTTAATGCATCCGCATTAGTAAATGATGCCTCATCATAAAATATCAAATAATAAAATAAAACGTGGGATCATGATTCTCACTTTAGATTATTGTTACGATACATTAAGGAAGGGACGTTGTTTCTGTTTTCTTTCCTTTCAATCATTGATGAGATCAGCTAACTCACAGAAAGTTGCCCTAAAGCTATTTCTTTCTGCCCATTAACAAATTTATATGCGTGCTCTCTGATCGGCTACAGTGATAGCTTGCGTTAACGTTATGTGGTATGGATGATACTCGACCTGTATCAATAGTCTCCCTATGGTTGTTCTGTGTATTCCTATCTCTCTTTCCATTTGACGGAGACTATTATGTGGATTAAGGTGAATAGTTGCTAACACGGTTATCACGCGAGCAACATTATTATAGTCGTACCTATTTCGCCTGCGTGCCAAGTGACCCGCACCACAGGCTCGTACTACAAGATGTCGAATCACTCGATGATCGGGATGTCGAAGATTTGGATACCGAACCTGTTACAATCGTGCAGCTGCACGATACCTGTCCCGATATTCGCCGAAAATAAGTAATATGTCAACAATATCGCAGGGGGTATAATCCGTCATAATCCATGTGGGTATTATTTTGGACCAACCACAAAATGAAGCAAACGTTACGACTGCTTATTCTGGGGTCATGTAGTGGAAATGTAATATTATGACACATTTTCAAATATTGATGTACACTACACTTTGCCAATGACACTTAGTTATACTCACTGTTATGTTTCTCTACATTTGGAAATACATTCCAGTTCGTAACGATTCACTGATTTCCAGTCTGTAGTATTCATCACTAATCCGATATTTGGTAGTTGGCACAAGAACAGAATCACCAGCGTTCACGTTGGGGGAACAGTTCTGAGAAAACAAGAGGAGGGGGCACAGTACAAGAGCGAAAACTGCACTGTAGACGGAAAGAAAAAGAGCTTGTTGAACAAGCATACGTTGTGAATTCAACGGGGTTAGTGCAGTTATCATAGTAGGTTAAACGAAGTGTGTGTCTACAATAACAGAAGTATCGTTTGTAGGACCTATTTATGTCAGATACTCTGCGTGTTTCTCTGCATCTGTTCCATCCACACAGACTCCGAGCACATAGCTACACAAGTAGCAATCGACTTTCCAATTTATGGTCTTTTGTATGTATGACGTAAACAGAGATGTGGTTAGGAAAAGGACTACCCACATCCATACAAAATGTCACTAACATTGACAAGTCTATTGTACCACAATAAATTTGTTTGTCATGTGTACTTTCAGAGTTATCGCGAAGTATTCATTTCATTGATTATAAAAAATCAATTTTTGGTTCAAAATTCGAAACAGTATATCTTGAAATGACGCAGAATTCCCTCTACATTCATACGAACTTTTTTGTTTCTCATGACCCACTATCACCTTCAACAATATTGAACTTTGCTCTTATTACAACACATTTTTTATGTGTTTTCAGGTGGCCACACTGTGCATTTGACATCACTCTATTGTACATGAAACGCTGTCCCCCTTCTCTGGGTACTTATACACCAAATCATTTTTTCTCTTGTCTTCCTCTATATATGCAATAATCCAGTGAAGATATTCATATGTAGATATATTTAAATCTTCTCAAGAAATAAACGTACGCGAAAACGGACATCTTATTTGAATTTCTGAGCACAAGCTAGGCTAAAAGGAAGCCCTATTCAATTTATCGACCTAAATTATATATGGCTGCTTTCAAGATGGCCCGCACGATTGAAATTCCTCTAATCAGGTGCCCTCTACTTTCGCTACACGTATTCGCACATCACTTTTGTTTTCTGTTGCACGGGTCTCCAATATTCGAGTGGGGAGATTAAAATGAGAACCCTATATATATATATATATATATATATATATATGTATATATATGAACAAAGAACAAGATTATGAATTTAATTCTAAATTCAAAAATAATAGAATAAAGGATTTACTTATATATTCTTACTTTCCATTATTGTCAAGTGAGGAACGAACATTGTTTCTTTTTTTCCTTTCCTTTCAACCATTGCTGAGATCAGCTAATTCACAGAAAGTTGCCATAAAACCATTTCTTTCTTTTTTATTGATCGCTGTAGGAAACACTCGCAGTAAGCAACTACACAACACTTTTTACAACAAAAGGAATTCATGGGTCCTTTAGCAAACCTAAACATAACACATTTATTCGTTTTTCATTATGAAACTGCATTAATGAAAACTCCTCACTAATGTTGTTCTGGCTGCTTGAGGCAGGAAATCTTGACATGAAAATGACGTCACAGAGCTTCGACGATAAAATCAGGAGAAAAAGTAATCGGCTGGCAAGACATTTTTGTGTAGTGCTTATGTCAACGGAAGGGAAAGGGGGAGGGAGGAGTCACGATAGACATCTCGTTTATTTCCAGAAGTGGATAAGCGATTACCCTCGTGTAAACTGAGTTTTTTATACTGCCAATTTTGCATTTCAGGAATTAAATTCGCTCATTGTAAATTATAGCACATTTCGTTTATGTTATACTTTTGAGAGTAACAAGCAAGTAGAACATATTGTTAAGCAACATTAGGACCTATTGTTGTTTTATATCTTTAGCACATTAGAGTCAAAATGCATTATTTACAATTTTCGTGAGTTACCCACGAGCCCCCTGAATAAACTATTCTGGAAGGAACACTGTTTATTGTGTACCTGGGGAGACCTCATTAATTCGTTTCATTTACCTCGCGATAGCCGAACTTATGAAGATATCTTCTGTGATATTAGCAACCCGTTAAACAGCTGTATTTTATCGCTTTCGTTAAGATGAAACATGCTGTATTCCTATACTACGTTAATGTGAAGCATATAGCACACCTATAAGCCCCTGACCAAAATCTAACCAATATTTCCTCACGGTTCAGACGGTAAAGATCTCGCCGTGATTTCTTGCGCTCTCCACAATCTCAATATGCATTATCGTGCATAGGTTATAGCAAGTGTGCGGAAGATCTTCGACTTGACTAGTGAGTGCCCGCGAGTACCCCAGGTTTCCGAGGGGCTTGAAATAACGGGGAAGTAGGATATTATTGTCAATAGCAGCAGTCTGCACTCACGCCCCACATTGCCTTGCGCCGCCACTGTTCAGTGTCATTTCATTCCTGTCTGTTCCGCATTTTTATATTTTATTCAACTATCGTAACAAGGATTATGGCCCCACTGTGTACAGTATTTTTCACATTTATTACAAGGCTATTTATTACAAAGTTGTGGCAGCTAATATTTTAGCTGTTAAAGTAAGCATGCTATATTCTATAATTTGGCATATTCATCATCTCGATATCAACTGCACAGTTTCCCAACTTCACTTGTAAGTTCCACCGTATCTTTACCATGCTCCTAATAGGTACGCTTTTACACCTTTTTGTCTTCAACAAGAATTTCTCCAATAAAGTGCACGTTTAGTTTTTTTAGCAAGGAAGTTTTCATTTTTTGATAAATTAGTAATTATCAAAGGAACCAAAAAATGGAAATGTACAAGATAAGAATAATTAACAAATATATTACTAGAGGCAATGTTTAAAATAGAACCATAAACAGCTCCTACCCCCGGTCTTTTCAAGTATCCTTTCATCATAGTTGGACTTTTAACCAAAAGTTCTCCTTTTTCACGTACTCCAAGAGCTTTACCTGTGTTTATATCAACCACCTGAAACAGAAGGAATTAATGTTTAATCTATGCGTATTCACTGTTTCTCTACTAAGATTAAACATATTACTAAGAATAATACATAGTTTCGAAGATCATCTTTCAAGAGACTTTGATATCTAAGCAGCAAAACGAAGGGATTTTTCGAAATGTTACAAATGATGTGTTGGTTGTATTACTTCAAATCTTACTACACTTAAATAAAAATTGTTACTTTACATGTATCTTTTTGCCTGTAACTTCAGTTTAAACCCTTCTTTAACTTAGAACATTTATGTGTTAGTGAAAGAAGTGTCTGATAGCAGTAGAACAACAATGAGTTCGTGAGAAGGGGCTGCGTAGCGTCATTAAGCCCAGTGTCAATCAATAAGCAGAATATTCCTCGCTGGGCTACGAGAGATCGGATGAGATGAATCATATTTCTAGCTAAGTTTATAAATTAAGAAGGATATTATTACTACTATTACGCAAACTGCCAGAAACGGCTGAACAAGTTTTTATCTTAAATCCAGTTAGCTTGCTTGAACTGTACTAAATATTTCAATATTTAGTGTAGCACAATATATTACTGTTAATGACATTTATTTCATGGATAGAATCGTTTTATTTCGGTAGCTGCATGTCGCAAGTTAGAAATCAAGAATCAAAACCAGAAAATATTGTAGAAAATATGTACAAAGAATTCAATGTGGTGTACAGTAATCTAACTTCGTATACAATGTTTTAAGGATTTATTTCAAAATTTTGACATACGGTTTATTCGAATTATATTACATAGTCAGAATTGCTTGAACTGTTTTGAATTATTTGAACAATTTTATAATATATGTATTTATGTATGGTTAATTCAACATTATTTAACCACTGGGAAATGTAAAAAATCATGATTTTTAAGTAATTCAGAAACGCTATACCTATGAATGTTTGTTTCCAATGAACGCCTAATATAACATTTCTTGATAGCTTTACGTAGCTATAGCAGCTCTGTTCCCATGCATTGATGCATATTCAACAATTTTGAGTTAGTTATTGTACAAGTGAACTCTTAGTGTTTCTTACCTTAAGAATATTGATTAGTGAAAATATTGATATTGCATGTCACAGAGGGAATCTAACATTTAGGAAGAAAATACCACGCGTTAAATCCTCTCAGTGCCAATCACTGTTAGTGATGTATGTCAAACAATTTAGAAGCTGAACTTTCTTAAAGAGTAGTTGAGGATTTATGTCTAACTATTGGAAAAAACTTGCTGCATGTAATCAAATAGTGAAAGTGTGTAAAATTTCACTGTGTAATCTGTGCTACATGGTTACCTTGCTTTTTCCACGACCCCACTACGTTTGCTATTAAATTTGCGTATGTGTAAGTGTAGAGTGATGCCACTTCATGTGGGAGAAGTTCAGTAGTCAGTCATTAACAGTTGAACTGAGTTGGTGACAATATCACCTGGCTGTATTTGAGATTCAGAGCTGTTAAACAACCTCCTATTTAGGAAAATGCGAGAATTCATCCCCCTTGGCGTAGTGAATTCTAGTTAGCAGCCAGGGATAAATACATTCCAGAGGGGGATTGTACCCCGGCCGTAATTCGCATCCGGACAGTCATGTAAAATTATTATTTGCAAGATACGAAGTTGTGTGGCAATATGGCAGCGCAACGCATGTAATATGCATGATTGTGCATTTTCCTAATGTTTTAAGTACTTGTACCGGATAATTTAACAGAAAATGTGGGTAGTGTATGTCTTTGTGTTGAATATCAACCGTAATAACTAATTTTGGAAAAAATGTATTTCCCTCTAGGTGAAAAATGTGTCCAAAGTTATTGAAACTGAAAAATTGTCACTCTTCAATGTCAAAAAAATTTATACGAGGGAGGAGAGAAAAATAAGAAAATAATGCAGTCAATACTGCTTTGTAATGGCCTTCGAAGGCATGTTTTCATTTAGTTTTGTAAACTCCTCTGGGTAGGTCAAAAGTTTAAATTAGGGGGAAATTCAACTTTGCGAGCAATGGCCTAGGTTTGTTCAACATATGCGTACGAAAGATTAGTGTGTAAAGGCGCCAATATAATATGAAAATGTTAATTGCACTAATAAACTAATCAATTCTGCAATCGTAGTTATAGCATTTCGTAATCTACATAATCATATTCATATTAATTAGTTAATTCGTTATTAACGTCCTAAATGAGCTGATGTGCTTCTTAAGACGGGACCTATTTTTTTTTAAGTGGGGCCCAACCCGAACCACAAGTGTACCTCGCGTACAAAAAGTGAGAGTCCTAACCCCTCGGACACCCAGAGATCATGGATGTAAATGTTGCGTTTCATATGGATTATCTGTCACATTAAATCAACCAATGTTTGGTCCTCTCGCGTTTACAATACTGATTGGTGACACTCTTGATATGTAGTTGATGAAATTCTTAAACTAAAATCTTCATTACTATTTACGTATTTTCCTTATACTAATAATTTAGAAACGGTGTTTCAAATTACAATTTCTGTTCCACTTCACTCATTATGAAATAAAGTACGTTATATATTACTTTATTAGTTGTATATTTCTCTACATAGCATTGCTATTACACTTTTGATTCACTTACCTTCATTTGGCAACCGGGTGCTAAAACGCCACAACTCGCAACTTCGGAATCTGCAAAGTAATTGCTACTTTTAATGCATAGAAAATTTGATTTATAAATCCAACTCATTGTCGTAATATTACAAAAAAGTTAAAATAAGTAAACATTTTGAACGCTGCTAAAGAGATGAATATAACATTGTATGTCACAATTAGTGAACAATGAGCGAATACAATGTTTAAGTTGAGTCGAAATTTTAGTTACTGGTAATTACAACCAGGCGTTGTAAACTCGTAAGTCTTGATAGTGAAGAAGGGTAAACAATATTTACAAGAAATTCGCTTTAAATACACTTGAAAAAAAAAACACCTGATTTTCTATTCTTATCTTCATGAAATCGACCCTCCTGAGTCGATTGACCAAGGTTTCATTTGGATCAATCGTTAAATTTTTGACCTAACGCAAGTAGAATGGCGTTCCACAAGAAATTCGCTTTAAATATTGTGTTAATAATTTTTCTTATAGAATCTCAATTATTCATTTCACTTTCCGTTATTTTCAAAGTAGGAATGGAATACTTCGTGATCCTAATTATCAAGTGAGAGCCTTTTAATAGTTTGTCTCTCTTTCTTAATTTACCTTTTTGTTTTTACCAGGAACTTCGTGTTATGTAATCTCAGTATTAGAAGAACTGCTATTCGATCAACTATGACACTTAATTGAACGTTTATTCTACAAATATGAAAGGAAAAATTACGTTTGTCGTTCATGAAGACAATTGTCTGTAAAGTTGTCCGTTCTGTACAAATGATTTGCTTATTTATTTGTTTTCCAGAGATTACCGCAAACTCCTGACATCATTCCTTTACTGAAATGTGTGAGAATATTTGAAATTGAAGAAATTAATGAAGTGTTTTTAATAACTAGGAGTTTTGGAGACAATTAATACACATATGGGAAAATCAGTAAACAATCGGTCCAGGAAAACTTGGTTTCGTTCGTGTTAATTGTAGAGGGCATGGTTAATTATAAAGGATTACAACACATAATAAGGGCTTAAGTTAGTTCTTCAAATATGAACAAACTGGTCAGAAGACTAAGATAGTAGACAATATTCGTTTCTGTATTGTGGCGCCCAGAAACAGAAAATATTAGCGTATATTTTAGAAACTAATTTTTGTTAATACTCTTCGAGTACAATACAACACTGAGGAAGATGAGATGTTAGCAAAACGGAGCAACGAAATTCTAAAACGTTTCTTGTACAGTTTTGTTTAAAAAAAGTGTTTAAATTATGTTCTGTGAACTACATGAAAGGTAACATTACTATTCTTGTTTGTAACACTTCAACGGCGTGTTAGTATTAAAACGCTTCGATCGATTTTCACTCTTGTTAGCAGGCATGGAATCTAGACTGTTTTCCGAAGTCTGTCTAATTCAGTCTTCAGAGAGTACGTTATTTTATTAAAGGGTGAAGCTGACGCGATACTGTCGTGTTAACTTTGTAATTCTTAGTTAAGTGAAGAATAGTAAATTAAAAGATTTTGTGGGAGCTGAAAATGTATAAAAAATGAGAATTTATATTATTAACCAAATATCAAAGTTAAGGAGCATTACCAACGTCATGATCACAGCAGTCAATACAGATAAAGTCCTCCACTATCAAAACATTTTCAGAAACAATACTGAAAAATCCAGAAAATCAGGTTCTCTTGAAAATTCCAGTAAGGACTAATAACAACCATACATCATTCAGCACTGAAGGTAGTAAATGAGGAAAAAAGAAGCCTCAACTAAAACTAAATCACGGGTTGTCGAATTAGAGGTCAATCCCATTGCCGACTAGACTAAACTACCATTCGTAACTAAGCATCAGAATAAAGTAGTATGGAGCGTCACAAATACGTTATCCGAATCCCCAAGACATAAACTAAGTTACTCCTACGACTTGCACCGAGTTTTAACTCACCTTAATCGCTAATGAGTTTGTCAATTAGAGATGGCCTGAGCCTTAGGTGCCTGAAATCCATAAATAATTTCAATCGGAATTACCATTCATTCAGTAGATTTACCATTTCTGCGACAATAAACAATCAAGATAACGGCAGCAATACTTGACCAGCTATGGAGTTTTGTCTTTCTACGTATGTGCGCAAATATAGGGTTAACATAATATTTGTGGGCTAAATACGAACAAATTAGCTTAAAGACAATTTATTTAAATAAAATGAAATTCCGAACAATTACTTTGGACACCTATATGAAATACAAAATACCTAGGGCGACCAGAAATTTTTCAATTAAAAAGAGTGTATTCAATAAGATGTATGTGTGCGTGCTCTTTAACTTATAAAAAAAGTTTATTAATCATTATTTGATACAATACCAAATTATTATAAATACATACATGAAAAATGAGAGTGTATATTTCGTACGTTCTGTATCAGACCTGATATCTTTTCTCACGTTTTTATCATCAGAAGAAATGTTTAGCCCCTTTTAAGATTTGTTGCATTTATCATATTGTTTTGATTTTCAAAATATATCCCAGGGTTCTCACCTCCAAACAATTTTATTTTCCTGTGTCCAGTACTTCCATATTACACAACAAGAACATTTTAAAATCTACAATTACTCCTGTGCAGTGTCGACCGAACACCACTTCAAGGGGCCTAGCAAGGTAAGATGGTAGAAAGTGCCTTGGAAGAAATCATGATAAAAAATACTACCATATTCGTAATCAAAAATGATGGCTCTCCACCAAATTTGAGCTCAAAAAATGTTAACCTAATCTCAAAATAAATTAAAGTGTGTTTTTTTTGCACCTACGATGACCGACTTTTTTTAAATTGAAGATTTTTTCAAGCTCTGCAAGATGGTAATTGTTTCATTTACTTGGCGCCAAATTCAAATTTTTAGAGAGATTTAAAAAAATGAAAATTGAATTAAACAAATACTAAGAAAACAGTTGGCTCGAAAAAATATATGTTATGTATTTTTAGTGGTTCTGTAATCATGAATTTTTTAGATGTTTTAAAGTGGTAGAACATAAAAAAACACGTGACCGAGCATCTTACGTAACACATGTACTGTAAATACAAATTCGAAAGCGCCGTTCGCCTTATCGCCTTCGTGGACGACTGGTTATGACGTCGTCTTCTTGAGTGAAATATCCCGAGTTCGGGTCCCACCTGAGACAACACTTTCTCTTTCAAAACTTATGTTTTTATATGATCATATTTACTATTTAATAATTGCTAGGATGTATATAAATAACTGATTGCTACTGAAAGCTAGGAAGTATCTGGAAGCACACCGAGCGAGCTGTGCAAGGGGGCTCGGTGCGTCCGAAGGGAGCTAGGCGGTGTAACCGCGGGGAGATTCAGCCTCCAGTTAGCGCTTGGCATACGCAAAAGGTGCTGTTAGTATTCTCTTCCACCTGTTATTTGGTACACATACCATTCATTTTATCTTTATCTGATCCCAACCTAATGGATGTTAGGTCGTACAGAGGAGCGGAAGGTAACACCGACCATCAATTAGTAATGTCAAATGTAATTGAAAAGTTATGCAACGCGAATAGAGAAAACATGGGGCCAAAACAACTGAAATTCGAAGTGAAACGATTAAATAATCCTAGCATAAAAGCAGATTACCAACTCGAACTCTCAAATAGGTTCGAAATCCTAGCTGACTCGAGTAACAATAATGATATACTAATAATGAAATTGATGTAAGTAAGATGTGTAAGGCAATTCATGAAACAATTAAGAGCGCAGCTAAGGATCGTGTAGGTCAGAAGAAACAACAGAAAAACAAATCTTGGTTTGATGAAGAATGCCTTAAGCTTCACGAGGAACGAAAACAAGCAAGGCAACGATGGCTAAGTAATAAAAGCGAAGCAAATATCAAACCACTACAGTAACGCGAAACGAAACGCCACACTCGGGTTCAGAAACAAAAATCGAGAATATCTGACGCAGAAGATTCAGGAGATAGAGGAAAACGGCAAGGCAAATAACATACGAGATCTATACAAAGAGGTAAACTCGTTAAGGAAAGGTTACCAGCCGAGGTTAGGAATGATTAGAAATGAACGTGGAGATCTCCAGGCTGATCCGATAAAAATTGTCTATGTGTGGAAAAGTTATTTCGACAAACTTCTTAATGTATACAACGGAGAACAAACAAAGGAATTTGAAATCCATACTGCATAACCGTGGATTCCCGAACCTGGCGAGATCGAGATCAAAATGTTGATAAAGAAATTGAAAATTTTCAAATCAGAAGGAATAGAAAATATTCCAGCTGAATTAATCAAAGCAGGAGGAACGGCAGTAATCAAGGAACTACATAAATTGATAAGTGCTACGTGGAGAAAGGAGGAGCTCCCAAAGGAATGGAAAATTTCAGATATAGTTCCGATTTACAAAAAAGGCGATAAATCTGACTGTAATAATTACCGCGGAATCTCGTTACTTCCAACATGTTACAAGGTATTAACTAATATTCTGTTAACACGCCTAAATGTATACGTAGATGTAATAATTGGAGATCATCAATGTGGATGTAGAAGAAATAGATCCACGTTGGACCAGATTTTTGCCTTGAGACAAATTTTGGAGATGAAATGGGAATACAGTGGCACGGTTCATCAGCTATTCATTGATTTTAAGTTAGCATATGATTTTATCAAAACGGAAAAGTTATACAGTATCTTGATACGATTTGGAATTCCGAAAAAATTGGTTCAGCTTGTGAAGATGTGTCTCAGCGACCCCATAAGCAGAGTACGGATAGGTAATAATATGTCAGATAGTTTCAAGATTCGCAACGGATTGAAACAATGCGATGCCTTGTCACCACTACTGTTTAACTTTGCGTTAGAATATGCGATTTTTAAAATTAAACTAGACAAAAAGGGACTATCATTGAATGGTTTGAATTAATTGTTTGTATACGCGGATGATGTAGATTTAATAGGGATTTAATAGTAAGCTTTCTCCCGGGTGGATAAGCCCCAATACAGAAAGGTTCGCTAATTTATTGTACCCTTCATTCAAAATTTTATTTCTGTAGATCGAATGCTTTGGAAAATGACTTTTGGGAAGCCATTTTGAATCCAAGATAGGAACTTTCTCGTAATGTTCTAATATTTTCTTAAACTACTTTTCATAATACACCTTTATGGTAACGTTCGTATCTCTAGCTCAAAGGGTGTGGAAAATGTATTACTACTACTACTAGTCATAATATTACTACTAGAACTACTGTTAATACTACTGCAAATACTACTATAATGGTTTAAAACATTAAATTTAGATATTTTTATTTATAACAATTCAAATTTTAATTTACAGTTGATAAACTATTTATTTCTATATTAATTAGCATAAAAATGGATAGACTGTATTTATTGCATTAAATATATAGATACTTGCTAATAGAATAAATAAACAGAGAATGTTTGCTTTCATTTAGAGCAAATTCAAATTTTTTCGATGGTCTTGACCATGGTAATATTTTTAGTATGTTGATTTTTGACTAATGATACAAATTTATTTTAATATTTCGTCTATTTTCTTAAATATCCTTTACTTCATTTCTTTTATATCAATAGTAAGACGTACAGAAAAAGAGGCAAAATGCAATAAAAGTTTATTTGAAACATTAGGACTTCTAATATATATATAGCAAGGAGTTGAAAATATGATATTAAAATTTGTACAAAATACAAATTATTGGACAAATAACCTGGAAGTTTAAAAACATTTACATAACATGGAAAAATAATATTTACATTTGCAATACTCAAATGTTACGTACAAAATATATTACCTTACAGAAAAAAGGGTTTGTCATATCTCCGAAACGAAAACAGTTGAACTAAGAGAAATGATGTATGCTGATTTGAAATATTATAATATTTTGTCTCTACCACGCATAGCTTTAAGTATATAAGCTATAAATGTATTTAAATAACAGAATATGATGCCTTATTTTAACATAACAATTGTCTCGATATTGTTACTTGAAAATACATCCAGAGAGGATCACGCAGACACACGTAAAGAAAATATTTTTAATCTCATATTATACCGCATATTTGCAAAATTCTGAAGAACAAGTTCGCTAAAATTTAATGTGAAATAAGAATGACTGTACTTGTAATGTAAATATTTTTATGCATTTTGACATACACAATAATTTCCACGGTTTTAGCAATTCATGGTACTGTAGGTGTACTTACACCTCATGAGGTCCCTTTCCAGTAAAACGAATCTCTATCTCAACCTTCCTCCTTCACTGAAGCTTGATAAAGCTCTAGCATAAGCCTCGATTGGGAATTATTTTGACATAAAATAGATCTTTCCAATAGATATCTTTACTTCCTCTGTAAAGAGCTAAAACTACTTTGTCATCACTGTAGGTTAGATCACCTGGATATCTTCCTTTTAATTGCTTACATATTTTCTTTAAAGTTGTAATTTTATTTGACAGAAAATGTACATAGCTTTACAATGTAGCCTTGAAAATTAAAATATTTTTTCTTTGCGTAATGGTATGATAGAAACACCACAAACTAAATTATAAATATTTTGTATAAGTTTATGAGTTTCACGAGCAGCATAGATACTATATCAGGTTATTCACCACAGAAATTGTTATGTAGCTAAAATGCATGAAAAAAAAAATGTTTCCATATCTTTCAATATAAAGTGTACTTTAAACGATATTATTGAAACCTTACTGACTTCTTACCTTCTAACTGAGGTATTTGCATAACTCTAGCAGCGTGAGGAGAAGTTATTGCCGCATATTCAGTTTGTCCATATGTCTGTAAACAAATTATAAATCATTTAAGTACAAAATTCAAGTTTGAAACAAATATGGATATTCGTTTAGTCTCTATTACATGACGTTATAACACAGTGAATTCTATTTTACGATTTTCCTCAAACGTGGGTCATGTGATTTTGATTGTGTCTGTTAGTAAATAAATTTATATGATATTTCAATAGATTTGTTTTTGAATTAAGAAAAGACAATTACATGTATGCGACAAACTTGTGTTCATAGCTATACAAGAGGCATCGTACTAGTTTGAAATTACTACATCTCTAGGTACGAATTATTAGGTATAGTCAATAAATAACAAGGCACAGGATATCTCACGAGCACTGCGGTATTGAGCTCATGAGACGGATCTGAAATGTAGGTACTGGTGTGAAGAAGACTTTTAGCGCGCGTTTCTCTCGCTTGATGGCGTACGTATCCCAAAACAAATGTGTAAGGATGGTAGCAGAGCAACGGCTGCATTGTCCAGTTAGAAAGCGACGCGTACAAAGAATGGAGGCACCGAAAGTGGAACAGCGTGGTGTTGGGCGTTTTTTGACACATGAAGTCCTGAGCCACCTTCCATATAGTCCAGATCTGTCCCCATTTTATTTCCACATCTTTGGTGAGCTGAAGAAAGCACTGCGGGGACAACGGTTTTAAAGGAAGATGAAGTCAAGGAGTGCGTGCGCAACCGGTTCAAAGAGCAACCGTGGCATTCTGCTGCTAGTATCATAATGGGATAAATGCCTAAACAACTGAGTACAATACTTTTAAGGTTAGTGAAATAATTATTGTGAAATATCCTCTGCCTCGGTATTTGTTCAGTATTTGTTATTTGTTTAGTAGAATATTACCCAAACTATAACAAAACTAATTCAGAATTTCTAAGAAGAATTCAAGATATAATTTGACAGTGAGAACTGGTCGGTGCGGATGATGCAAACTCCACCACTATCGCATAAAAGAGACCAAGAAACTTGAAAGAGTACCTAACACAAGCAGCTTTCACATAAACTAATTGCCCGTGTACAACATTTAACCAAGAAAGGACCCAATATAGTTAACAGCATGCCAAAATACATAAGCAAGAACGAGATAACTGCTACTGACGAATATAAAATCGTCCGGTTTAGGAGGCAACATCTATGAGCATACCCAAAAGATGAAAGACAACAGAGAAAAACAGGAAATGTAATAACCACCTAGTTTATGAATTAAAGGATAGTATCAGAAAATTCAGAGAATTCATGGAGAAAGTTCCAACTCGTCCCGGTAACAGATAAAATATTTTCCATTTGTCCCGCTGTAAGTGAGACCTTTGCACTTCTTTGCCATTGACTGTCGCCTGGTCTCCGGATCGTATTGGTAGCACCAGGTCTCATCTCCTGTAATGATGGTTTCCAAAAACTTCGGATTCTGGTCAGATGTATCGATGAAATCTCCAACCGTTTCGATCCGAGTTGGTTCTGCTCGTTTGTCAGCGTGTGCGGTACAAATCAGGCACAAATCTTCCGCTTTCTCAAATGTTCGTGAAAAATAGTGCTTACACTGTCTTTGCTTATCTTCAACTCTTCTGCTACCATTCTCAAAGGCAGTCGCCGATCATCCGCAAGCATCCGTCGCACTTGTTCAATGTTGTCTAGGATTGTGCTTGTTGACGGTCGACTCGAACGCGACTCATCCTCGACACCTTCCTTTCCGTCTCTAAAGCGTTTAAACCACTCAAACACACACTTTTTACTCACTGCTTCAACACAATATACTTGCACTAACATTCCATGAGTCTCCGTCGCCTTTTTCCCTAATTTGAAGCAAAACTTCATGTTAACGCGTTGCTCCATTTGCAACGACACGAGTTCTCACACTGACTCCGTTAGCTTGGTCGCAGCGTGTACCACTGCTTCACTTCGGTGATTTGCACGATAGGGGGCACTTGTTGACATGTCTCTCAATGAGCTGTCTGAGCTCCTCATCCTAACCAGCGCGTGTTTTAATATAGGGACCACTGAACTTTTCAGACACACCTTGTATAAATTTGAACAGTTAATGCTGATCTTTACAGAGCTGAATGAAATTTCGTACTCAAATGGTGATCATGTTTGTGATGTTTACTTCTCAATGTCTCTCTAATAATTACTGTTCACGTGCTGACAAATTATCTACAAGCTTTATAGTTTTCTTATTTTGAGAAAGTCTGCGTAGGTCGGTGCTTGCTGATAATGTATCTCCAGAATAATGCATCTCCATAATACCCTCTACGTAGGCAAGAAATCCAGCATTTAGCATGTGTATCCGACCATTTAGAATTAGATTATATTAAATTATTAATGATTTATATATGGATGAGAATTACGGTTTACATGGAAAATGTAACTCAAACAGTAATACAAAACGTCTTAATGATAGTTGGTTTATTCCTTAGAGCAGTGTATATCCTAATAAAGTGACACAAGAGGAAACGCAACCTGAAAGTGAAGCTGAAGTTGGTAGTCTGACTACAAGAACTAAAAATCTAACAGACAGTACTAAGGGTGGATATAAAATTTTGTACTATAGTAAGAATAACTATATGAAAATAACTTCCAAAGAGCCATCCAAATACAAGAATATCAGATCAAAATACACCAAAATCATGGTTTACACAGGAAAGTCTCACAATAGCGATAAAGTCTACCAAACGTGAAATATGGAAACGATAATATGGTCAAAGTAATTTTGTAATACATAAATCAAAGATTATGCAGTTTTGAGGAAATATGGCTAATACATTCAGGTAGAGGCACATGAAATCGAGTTGTTTTGTTATGGGTGAATGCTTTTGTTTGTATCTATTGGCAAGTCAACCTGGAGTCTGTCCTCCGGGAAAGTTCCTTCAGGCCGCTTGTTTTCCTAGCAAGTATGTCATGTAATAGATTTGAGTTGTTGTTGCTATGTCTCACCTCTGATGTTCCTGCCAGACGAGAGGAAAATGATAAAGAAGTAGTCATATACGAATTATTTGATAACTGTATTTAAAATTGTATGCAGTTCTTCACGCCCTCAGAAAATATGAAAATAGATGAGATGCTGGAACTCGTCATAGATAAATACATTTTTCTTGTTTACATGCCATGAAAAAACTCAAAATATTGGATAATGGTTCAGGAGCTATATATAATTTCCTTATCTACATGCGGAAAAAATCAAAATATGGGACAAATGTTCAATGTTCTTTAGAATATTTATCAAGATTATCGTAGCTGCATGATACTTACATTTACGCAGGCAAGGAAAGAAATGGAAAATGGTTTGACGAATGAACAAAGAAGTTGTGAGTATCAACACAACCTTTGCTCCGTTTCTGAACTACCATAAATAAAACAAACACATCTGTGACTATGGAGAACTGGTTTTTAATAACTGAATCTACGTCCTAAAGAAAGGTCAAATGTAAAAAAAATAGTTGCTCATTTTAAATACAAAGTCTCAAGATAGGGGCTGGAATATATTTTGAGGTGTATAAAAAGTATATTGTTTAATCATTTAATTAACAGAAATCGCTTCTGCTTTACTTGCGTCCTGAAATGGAATACTGCCAAGTTGTAGCGTCTCCTCCCACATCGCAACACCCCACCACTACACTCATCGCGAAGAGAAATTATATAAGTTCAGGGGGAAAATGCAAGTTCACACCCGGATATACATTAGAACACTCCGAACACAACCTCTAGCTCCTCGAAGAAGGTAGACCAGGTTAACCATTATGTAAACACCATGCGTATCCCTACGCTTTCTTCGTTGGTTCATGTCCCGTGGGAGTCTATTGCAATTTATGATTCGGAGTTCACATTTCCTAAAGTTGTAGTTCACGTCGAACTGCTCACCAGTTTTAGGACCTTACTTAAAATTCAAATAACTCAATGCTAACTGAAGGAAAGTTCCACTGATTTGGATAGCTGCTTCACCACACAATATTGGAGCTTCACTCCCGGAACTGAAAAGTGCAGCTAGTTTGAATATACGACCTGTCTATAGAAAGTAGATTCTCGCAGTGGAATTTCAACGAAGGTTTCTATAATAGTTCATTGACGCTTTCTTGAAAAGAGGGAACCTACTATTGTTGGTAAAGCGAATTTGGAAACAATATGTTTAATAGACTCCCACAAAACTTGAATCCGTATCCGGTCGCAGAGGAAATAAGCATGTTTATTCTCGGATAACCGGGGTTTACCTTCAGCGATGAGCAGGCAGTTGACTTCGGGGTTCCAGTGCCTTTGGGTGTGGAACTTACATAAAATCCGCATAATTTTGCATAAAATTATACTAATTGTACAATCTTAATTTCTGGGCTCCGTAGACCTCCTAAATATAGCCCTTGTGAGGATTGTAGTGGTAAAACGCTACGGCGTCGGAGGTGATGCTTCAATTCTCCCCTGTTTCATCTCAGAACGAAAGTGATTTATGTTGATTGAATGATGAAAAATACAATTTTTGTACCCTTAAGAGACATTCCATCCTCTATCTTGGGACCATGGACAGCTAATTTGTTTGTCTTTCTTTAGGACATAGATTCTCCTAACAAAATTTGCAGGTACGTTATATGGTTTCATTGACGGTTTGCTTGTAAAGTAAGGTTGTATGAATTCCTAATATACATTCTAAATACAGTACCCACTATTTAAAAATACAAAACGGACGTTTTGTACCCATTAATTTAACAGTTATGTTGTACCTAGGAGTTAGAATGTACAACGTGGTGCAAATATATTCCATACGTACAAAACCTTCTAATTTTAACGTCTCGTTCACGCCAGTAGTCCACACTGTCGGAAGAAATAAACAAAGTATAAAGACACAAGACCGCTCCTAACCTCTTCTAAACCATGATCGCAAATATTGATGAAAGAAAACAAATATTAATAACAAATACGATTGAAATATGATTTGAAAGAAAAATACACGAAAAAAATCACTTTTCCCCCGCCGAGATTCGAACTCGTTTTTTTCTCATTCAACAAGCCGACGTCTTGACCGATTAGCCGCGCCCGAAGTTGCAAACAGTGGTTTCTAACTTGTATTGGCAGATGTAATTCGCTCGAGTATTATTCTTTTGTAACGTCCTGTTCAGAAAATTGATAGTTTCCATGGCAAAGCTTTGCTTTATATACGTAAGAGAAAAAAATGTTGAGCAAAGAAATACGTTGCAATTAAAACCAAGAAACATGAACCAGTTGCACAAACTAACTAACGACTTGGCTTCATCAGACACTCTGATGATCGATGTTTTCATGGGTAACATTTCCCTTCGATTAATACAATTGGTACCCTTTTGGGTACAACTTCACTTGATTTTTTTTCAACTTCTGCTGTACCCATTAATTCGTAGGTATATGTCATGGATACCTTGTGTACCTATAATAATTCTCGGTGGTACATTCAATTGACTTGTGGGTACAAAATGCCAGGTTTGTACCCACAATGTTTTAGAGGCAGTGGCGAACCCAGTGTTGGGTATCGAGGGGCGGTTCTTTGCCTTCCAGTTCTTGGGAGGGAACAGATTAATACTAAAAAAAATGATGGTAAAATATGAATTCCTGTGCCCGTCACTGCATGTGAAAACTAGGGGATACAGGTACGAGTCATAGGTACAATATTTGCAGTGTAGATGAAACATCTGATTTGAAGGACAATAGAATTATTGTGTACTGAAATTAGTGATGAAAATGTCTGTAGAACGATTATTCTTATAATAAAAATGGTTGTAGCAAACATTGAACAGAAAGGACCGGCTATTAAACTAATCCAAACCATGGATGCTCAACTGATGTTTGAAAATAAGAGTTGAGTATTGATGAGTATACAATTTATGATATGAAGAATAGAAGAAAGAAATTTCAAAGGTTCAGTCATATGTAGTTCAATCTTTCTCGTGTGCGGTCGAAAATGTTAATCATTTTCCCTATCAAGCCTTTTGTATACAGCTATAATTTTTTCTCACACAGAGCCTGTTATAATTAGGAGGAACTTTCTTGAAATTAGTAAACAAGTGTGAAAATTGCGTTTGTATTATTGGGCCCTCAGATTGGAGGAGAATATTGAATTCCATGTTATGCTTATTGGTTTGTTTAGTGACATATCCGAAACGATAAAAAATAACAGAACTTAAACAAGAGACTGGATGTAGTGGTAACCTCAAATCATTAAACATGCACAATACGTAAATCTTAATCATACAGTCAAAATTTCGCTTATTTTAATGAATTGAATTAGCATGAAATCTGACATCTCGAAATAACTCTCAAATTTGTCTATAATCGAAGCTAAACAAAAACATACCTTTGTAAAAAGGCAGAAGTATAGATATGCTGATATAAGGCTCTCTCTTGCGCAAAGATGGTTTTCTGAACTTATTAAATCCACATTTTAATTTGCTAGAGCATTGAAGGATTATGCACGCAACTACTGGAGGTTAGTAAGTTAAAGAACGACAGAAAACCGCCGTTTAGGAACACCTTATAATTTACTTAACCAAATATTGGTATGTAAGTTTTACCTTCGTTTTAATAAAGCAGTGTTTCTATCTACAAAGGATTTTAATCTGCGTCGGTGTAAAGTTTCCTCCTTGGAAGAATTTCTGAATTAACTTAAGACCTTGAAATCCAAATTCAAGATTATGTAAATATTGCTGATGTACGTACAATTTCTCCACATTTTCAAAAATTGATTTTATTTTGTAAAAAATATCTTAGTATTGGGCAACATATGTTACTGATCCTCCCAGAAACCTCTAACCTTACGATTACTATCAAGGATATTGGAACTCAAAATTTACAAAACGGTAATATTTTGCGGTTGGGAAAGTTGGAGCATATGAATCATAAATTTCGAGTGTTTGAAATGCAAGTCATAAGAATAAACGGAACGAGATGAATGCAAAATGGTGGAGTCTATATAATGAACTCTACATAGGTACGATTTCCCCGATTTTGTAAGAAGAATGGAATCACGGCGGCTACGATGGGGAGGCGGTGGAGAGAAAAGAATACGTGTGTGTTCCACAGTTGTCATCAAACCGGAATGAAAGACCGATACGTCGTTGAGATAATAATATATAAGGTGATTTTCGAGAGGTGGGTGTTCATGATGATAACTAGCTTGAACTTGTCCAGGATAAGAGGACTGTGTTATTGGTGCGATGATGAACTTGTTAGTTCCGTAAGCCATAGTGTTAGTTAATGCAGATATAGGTAATTCTTCATATTACTACTTCTATTATATGGCTTTGAAGGAACGGCACTCCAAATGGTATTATATTATTTCGGAAGGGCAGAATGCAGAACGCGAATTAATACCAAGCCGTGGTGTAAGAGCAAGTACGCGCAAACGCATTGTGATTTTGTACTCATATCAACCCTTGAGAGAGAGATTTATTTTTGAGGGAGATAGTGAGAGGTGACACTAGTATGTGTAGTGGATTGAAAAGTCAACTAATACTCTGTTTTTTTGCATTGTGTCAAAAATAGCAGAGTATTACTTTACTTTTCAATCAATTACACATGCAAATGTCATCTCGCATTATCTCTCTCAAAAATAAATCAATTGCAAAACTCACTTCACCCATGTATTTCTGGTAAAACTCTAGCACAGATTGCTAGGTAACATGTCCCCATTTCTATTTAAAAATCTAGCAAGATTCAAGATGGCCGACGTCAAGATGACTGCCATGACGAACTTACATCCTAGAAGATAGTGTTTTGACCCCATATCTGTTTATGTGTATTTGTTTTCCATTATTTCAAACATGTTACAAATAAATGTGTGTTTTCCGAGTTAGATCACAATCATTATAAATACTAATTGCTTTCAATCAAACTTTTGGCCACTGTGCCCGTCTTTATGGACGAAAGTCCCTTTAATCATGCTTCCTGGTGGTTTTGATGTACCCTATTTCTCGACCAAGTTTGTTCAAAAAAGCACTTTAAAGCATCGATAGGTTTACTTGTAAGAATGAGTTTACCTTTGAGGTTCGTTACTTAAGCCAACGACAAGAAACCATCGGTCTGTTAGACACAGCTTGTATTTAGATGTGGTAAAATTGTCTGGAATCTTCAATCAAGACCATTTACCCCTTTTTCGTTTTTCCGAAACTGTCACAAACAGATCCGAAAGTGCCCTATCGATTAATCGAATGACAGAATCAAATACAAGTTGGAAAATACTCGTGATATACCTTGTCAGGGATTGATAAGGTTTGTATTTAAGATGCAGAATTACAATAAATGAGTAATGCAGAAAGCATTAGAAACAAGAGGTCAGACAGAATAATGTATAATCCGTTGAATCATCAACAATAAGGTATTTAAGAAATGGTATTTTGATTAATAATTCGAGATCTAGCAGAAATGACCATAGGAAACCCAACACTTGGTGATTCATATCCGTTTAGGTTTTGCCGGCTCTAATTTATATCAATTTTGGTAAATGAATTGGCAAATGCAATTTATAGTTTATAAGGTATATACAAAGATAATAGTCTTTTATCAGTACCTTAATGATATAAGTTTCTAAGCGCAGACTTCAACAAGAAAAATACGTGAGTTCAAATATCTTCGTATAAAGTGTATTAAAACAGTTTTATTCACCGTGGTAATAAAAAACTAAATTGTGTATTTATTATTAAAAAACTATAATGCATTTTTAGTAATATGTGAAGAGAATACATTAATAAAAATTAATGGATTGTCCCAAACGTAACCTTCCAGAGGATTTACAGTTATTTGCAATTACATATGTTAGAGTTTAAAGGGATGTAATTAAGAATTACGTTATCTATTGTTGCTGTTGACACTGTATTCAAATTGCTTTGGTACCATGTTTTTCAGTATTATTATTAGTGCAAACGCATACCAAGGATTACTACAACACAAATTTATGAAACTTGAAAGTAACCTGTCAAATACATACACACATACGATACTACTTACCACATACAAATCTTTTACATGCGAATACTTGGACAAAATGCCTTTTACAATTGCCTTGTCTACAGTGGCTCCGAAAGTAAACATGTATCTTACACTGCTTAGATCATATTTAGAAGATAACTCTGCTTTACTCAGATAAACCATAATGTAATTAGGAGCTCCAAACATTTCTGGCTGTAAAGTAAGAATAAATACAATTTTGAAAAGTGAATTACGGTCTTGCATTCATCTTACTGGGCTTTTCGAAGTATTTAATACTATAGTTCCACCATCAATTGCAACAGAGTAGATTTTTGATTGTTAATATTATATTCATCCATAAAGAGAGTAACCATTTTCAACATGGGCGGATATAGGAGCGAGACCCTGCGCGTGAGGGAGGGGGTAATTACTTTAAAAGCTATCGTTTAGAATGAAACATATAAAGTCATTTTGAAATGACTGGGGACAATGTCCCCATAAATCCGCCCATGATTTTTAATATCGTTTACTAAGTAATTATTATATTATACTTTACTAAGCTTAATTTCATATAAATTATCTTTAAAATATAAAACTCTCATGAAATGGCAGCATAGCTGTTTATACTGGTATACTTGGCATTCAGTCATAATTACAGTGGCACAGATATATATTGAGGTTATGGAGCACAAACGTCTCTGCATCGTAGGAGGGTAGTAGTAAATCGGAGGAAGATACCTCAGGGACAAGACACTGTTTCTGGTATTTCACAAGAATAGGCTCAACATTAAGCGTTATGTTGTCATTTTGTGAAAAGTAGTGGTCTTCTACTAATTGCTGTAATATTTCTTTATGTACCGGGTTATCAACGTAAGTAATGTTTTATGTGCGATGACTGCTGCCATGACGCTATCTGATGAGCGAATAGTGAAGTAGACGGCACGTGCCATAGCTGAGTCTTATAGGACACTTGATTCTGCAGTAGTGTGTAGAAGAAGAACGGTCTACTCTACGTTTTCGAAGTATGTCTACTATTGTCAGTAGCTTGAACGCCTACAGATTGCATTGTTTGAGGAACGTCGTGGTCTAGTTAATCGCAAGGGTCTGCTTATTCACTGTGATAACGTGCACCCACACCGGCAAGAGGAACCTGTTCTAAGATCGAGAAATGTGGCTGGGAAAAGCTCCCCCACCCGGCGTTTTCACCAAAGCTTGCAACAACAGACTTAGCTTCCTGAAAAACGACATTTCCAGAAAAACATTGAAAGATGAGGATGACGTGCGGTGAACAGTGACTCCAAAACCGGTGATTTCTTTCAGCAGGAGATTCAACAACCGATTCACAGGTGGCAGATTGTTGTGGAGTCCGGTGGATACTATTTCCTTGACTAACGGTAGTGTTGCAGGTAAGTTATCGTTCTTTTTCTCATAGTCTAAAAGCACGACCGTACTTATGGGAAGTTCTACAGCTGTAAAACAGAATTTGTAGCATGTCAGAGTGCGGATAAAAGAAAAAGATAGTTGAGATCAATACCAGATATAAATATTTTATACATATAAGTTAAGAATAATATGACATATTTTGAATTTATAAGGCGTATACTTCTGCATTCTGCACACTACAATCAAAAAGTTTGATTCATTGCGCAAATGTTTTGAGAAATTCCTGTTAGTACAATAAAGTTAGACATAAACCTGGACATTCAAAACACAAAACGAAACATGTTGCAATATGTAGTATACTACTCCTATTTTACTCACAAGAAGTCCGGAAGATTCCCTCGTCGGGTTTAGGGGCTATGACGTCATCAGTTTGACGGCCGTTACAATGCGTTTTTCAATTTTAATTATGGCCTTTAGGCGTCTAAGGCTCAGGCTGGGATATAGTAGGGGAAAGATTTGGGGAATGTGTCGTCCAGGGTCTATGTTGAAGGTGTCTTCCAGGCATTTGCCTTGCGTGACTGAGGAGAAAGCCTGGAGAAGCCTCAGTCAGAATGGTCGGCTGCTCAGATCGAATTCAGGACCTCCCGAATGCTACGCCATCTCTCTACCACTGAGCTACGGCGGCTCGGTCGTTACAATTCGTAATGAAATCTTTAAACGTATATGAGATCTTAGGGAATAGTGAAAGAGGCGTCATTTTTGTATCAAAGTCAAGGGAACTGATTGGAAAATGTATATTATGAAGAATTACATTCACTATTGCCTCACTCTTTGAGATGTACTAATGAAAACTAACATAAAGTACTTTTTCATTTTAAGTTTTGAACTTTAAATCTAATTTGCATAGTAATTGTAACATATAATTACAACATGTAAAATTAAAGCTATCAAGAACTATGTGCGCTTTAAAACGGTATCAGTATTGTTTCTCCATCTTTATATCTAAGCTAATTATGTGTTTGTATGCAATCTTAGGTGTGTTTGTGTGGTTGCTCAATAGAAAAAAAAATCTTGTTTCTTGATATGGAGCCCGAGTCTTGCATTCAGACTAGCTACAGATTGTCCAATTTGAAGATGCATCTGTTTCCTTATTGACGAATTGTGTAGTGGATCAACCTCCACTTATATTCCTTATATGTATCGGTTTAACTGTTTGGCGGTTAGTTTACCGTGCTATTTATGATTTAAAAATCTTTCAACGTATGTCTGGTAAGTGTACACACGTTGTGTGCATTATGTGTAAACCTCCAGTCAAATATAGGTTTACTATATAGAACAATTGGTCTTTATCCGTCTTTGTGGATGTGTATATCTGACTCCAAGTAGGTTTCCAAGATTTTCATTAACTTATTAGTGGAAATCTGTACAAGTTTATATCGGTTTCTTTGAATCTCCAGTTTCAAATCGATTTGTGTCCCCGATTTGTTTTATAAATTATGTTATCTTTCAGTTGTTTCTTCTGTTTTATCAACGTTTCAATTTTGTAGTCAACCTCCCGCTTCTGTCGCAGTTCTCTACTGTTTGAGTTGTGGTACATTATTGTGACTTGTTACTTGTCCTTCTTTGGGATTGAGGTTTCCTATTACTCTCTCTCACTCTCTTTGATGGTGTTCAACTTCTTTGAATTCTGCTATACTACTCTTCAGTTGATTCTCCTGTTTTTCTACACTTGTCTTTTATCTCTCGAGTATGTTTATAGGTCCTTAAAAAGTTGTTTTCATGCCTGTGAGTGCGAGTTCTATATTTCTGGTTGGGTGTTTTGGTATGCTGTTGACCCAGTCAAAATACTTCTTCACGCAACACTTCTTCATAATCTAAACTTTTAAGAAGAAACAGACCGTACAAATTTACGGAATGTTTCAAATCTGGCAAATCATATAGCTCCCTATGCAATGGATGGAAAGTTGTATGGCCTGATCATCCTACGGCGAAAGGCCTGGCTGAAAATGTTGTTTTAGAACTACTAAAAGGTGTTTGAAAAAGTGAAAATTGTAACAATGGGCAATTGCTTTACTAGTGTCCCTTTGTTTGAGAAACTATTGATAGAAAACATAGCTGCTGTTGGAACGCTGAGACATAACAAATGAGAAGTACTGCATGAAATGTTGCCAGACAAAAGCAGAGACTTTACCTCTTCCATATTTGTTTTCCGGAATTACATCACCACAGTTAGTTATGTACGTAAAAGAAACAAGGTTGTAATTCTGCTGAGCTCCTTGCATCATGATATGAAAATAGATGTTTCCAGTCCGAAGAGAAAACCGGAAAAAATAAATTTTACAAGACGAAAGGAGGTGTAGATTCTTTCGACCAGAACTTTATCACGTATTCTTGCACAAGATAGTCCAGAAGATGGTCCTTTTTTCCATGGATTAAGATTATGAACGTTGGTAGCATAAATACCTTCCTTCTGTACCTGCGGTAACATTGAGATAGGTAAGTCATAAAGTAAAGAAGACTTTCCTTATAACAATTGAGAGAACAATTGTTATTCTACATATGCAGAACAGGCTCTTGAATCCTCAGTTGGAAACACTGACAGCTGTATAAAAATGTGGCTTGCAGAAAGAAGAAGAACTTCTACCTAATCAGGAAATGAAGGAAAAAAGATGCTTTGCATGCCCAATGGAACATGATCGCAAGGTCTCACAGGTTTGTTGCCAGTGCGGAAAAAATGTATGCAACGAACACATTATAGATATATATAAAGGACGCCTCCCTGTTAGAAAGTGAAATCCATCATGAAAATGTGAATCATCATAGTGACATTTTAATTTGTTTCAAATATAGAAAAATAACTAAATATTTTTTTTGCTAACTCATTTCATTCATGTTAATAATCCTATGCTTCATACACATATGTATAGCGTTCCAAATATATTTTACGGGTATATATTGATATAATGAAAAAATGGTTTATTTAAACAATCGAATGTAACGTGCAAATATAGCTGAAAGATAAATATATTTGGTATTTATAATGTGTGAATTTATGTTAATTCCTTAGCAAAGAATTATCTTAGATTTCAACACCTTTAAAAATTCTCTAGAACAACAATATCGTACTTAAGGAGTATGCCAGTAATGTACAATGTAAAATATATCAATATATCAACGTAAATCCACATATACCGCGGATTCCAATTTGGTGCTAACGAACTGAGTTTTGTGGTAGAGCAAAGTTTATTGGATTGCTGAACATTTAGCTTTTAAACTGTTTTAGAGGTCGCAGCTCAGTATCTAAATATAAAGGACATAAATGGTAGTTTGACATAAACAAAGAAGTACATTTTGGAGGTGTCGACATATCCCATCGACAGTAGAGATTTGGATCATTACCCAAACGTATAATACATGCTAAGTTTGAAAACACAAATTATAAAATTAAAATTTCAAATGACAATTAACAATTTAGCTCCAATTTCACAATTTAACATATGCACCAACATTGTTAATTTTAGAGATAGCAACTCACCTTCAATATTTAGGCTGTTTTCAATAGGTGTTGTTCTGAATGTCAATTCGCACTTCATATACAAGAACTTAAAATGTCACTAATCAAAATTTCACTATATGAGTATGTTCAATCGTGTTTGAACAAATATTCAAAGTTCGGAGCTTCGATTGTTGTAACTTAGAAGATAATTGTCTGTCGGCCATAATCACTCGGCCTTGATAATCACTTGGCCATAGTTATGGTAGAAGTGGAGGAGGAGAGGAAATTTTGGAAGAGTTTTCATATCTTTCTGTTTCTAATCAAAGAGACTTTTTGTAAAGTTTCTGATGGGAGAAAAGGTGGTTTTCGAAGGTAAAACTGTTTACACAATTTCAAAGTGTATGTTGTATTATTTCGCGTGTTGACATTCACATCACTAATAGTTTCAGTTCGCCATGTGTTACTTGTGGAGGACGTAACAATTCTTAGTTCTGTGAGAAGCAAGGTCAGATTGAGGTTTTATGAAAGTGCTCTTACGTAAATTGAAAACACTCTTGGAAACAATAGTTCTATCCCGTTGCCTTCAATTGCTGTCTTGTTTCTCGTGTCTGGTCTTCGGAGCTAAGAATATTTCTTTACCTAATTGTTATCAGCAATGATCCAAGTAATTTCCATGGTCGAGAGATGTGTCTCGGAAAAACGCAGTTTTTTAATGAGATTTTACTAGCTAAATACAACTTAATCTAAAATTTGAAATAAAATAAAAGTTATTAAAATAATAAAATTCGATTACTCAACATTGGGGTTCAGAGAACCCAACTCATACATTAGCATATAATAATCAACACATGCATCCATGGGTTAAGGCATTTGTTTGTATTTGAGTGGCTGTACTTTGAGTTTGTTATAAAAGAACAAGAAGTTAGAGAAACTATGTATCAGAGATGAAGACAAGAAACGAACTAAATTATTTGTTTTGTTAGAGCCTTAATGATTATAAAATAATTAAGTTTCTATAAATTATTAATTTTCAATCTCTTTTTAAACTCTACTTTTACTGCAGAGATGATGTAGCCATTCAGGCATTCAGCACATACTTGAAATATCAGAGGGGAAATATTATTTGGTTCCGGAGGTACTACTACTTTTATTTGGGAGGATAGTGTATTCTTCAGCTGTTTATACTTGGATGCCAGTTTACTTAACATATATTATTTTAGTGATAGTTAATTCATTAAATAATAATATTTCCTTTTTGCTCCATAACTTGACGCCCTCTCACCTGGCCTAGTGTCACAGTTTCTTTATTTGAAGGAAACTTTATGTTCAGACAGATTTGAAACGGTATAAATGCACGTAAAATTTGTTGATAATTTGGGCAGGCGGTTGGCACAGTTTATCCTGATCCTCTGTACAGCTCACAGCTTGATGGCGTTATATTCCAACACAAGAGACACGGTGAGTATTCTAAATGTTCTACAGCTTGTCCTCTTTAGAAAGTATTGTTTGGTTTTTCTCTGTTGATTGCTTCGTGGTGATGTCCATATGTTCTCTAATGTGGCCTATTCCCATATTTTTAGATTAGTTCCTGGGGAATGTTTCCCAACGAAATTATTCTCGTGACTTTAGAAAATGACAGTCACTGAAGTAAAGTCCTGCTTGGAATTAATTCCATCCAAATTAGTTATGTTTTAAAATTGTGTATTTACCAATTTCGCAAATATGTAGGACTATTCCCTACAAGAGTTGACGTTAAAGCACAACTCAAACTTCAACGGTAAAACTTATATTATCATCCATCCTCCAAGAAAGAAATATGTTACCAACCAGGAAATTATTCGCACTTTAAAAATTATTCTGTGCCAAACAGGTACCAACAGAGAGGTGGGGAGGAGTTCGGATATAGGAAACAGACTTGCGGACCATAGATGAAGATTCCTGACTAACTCTATGGCTCATGGAACAAGCAAGTTCGTCGCAGCAGTAATAAACGTTTGCTATTGGATTCCATCCTGGGGAACATGAAGCCAATTTTCATCACGAACATATATCTCTCAAAGATCGCTTTTAATATTGTCATCCCAACGACATCTCAGTCTTCCTAATCCCAACGGTCTCTTTCCCTCCAGCTTTCCAAAAACAATAGAATATAAAACCTCATCCGAACTAGACATCCTTTCACCTTAATCATCGTGATTTCTTTATTCGTACGACATCGGGCGAGTCGTACAATTCATGGAGTTCTTCACTATATAGTCTCCTCCATTTCCCAGTCAACTCATCTCGTTTCAGGCCGTACGTCTTTCTTAAAATCTTATTCTCAGTCACCCATAATTTATATTCATCTGCTAAAGTCGTACTCCAATTTTCGAAACCGGAAAGTATTAACGCCAGAATGATCGTTCTATATTATTTTCAATTTTACCTTCATTGATATTAATCGCGGGGTTACGAGTTTCTCGACTGAATTGAAACATGCTTTGTCCTTTACTAAGTGAATGTTTATTTCTTCTGTGATATGGTTTTTGTTTGTCACACTTAAATATTATACTTATACTCCTTAGTGGTTTAATGTGTTTACTTTCTCGATGACCTCGTTCTTAATTGTTATAGCCGACAAGGTAGCTGCGCGGTCTAAGATGTTAGACCAGCGACTCGAAGGTCCTGGGTTAGAATTTCGGCTGGGACATGGATGTTTGTTATTGTGGATTTTAACTAGAACTTGACGAATAATCGTGACGGGCCGAAGTCAAAAGTTACTCAAATGTTATATATCTATTTCGTTTATTCTATGCGATTGGAAAAGCATTTCCACTTAGCAAAAAGAACAAGAATAAGAACAGAACCCCATTCTGGTGCGGGGAACTGGATAGGCTGAGGAAGATTGTCAAATCCAGAAGAAAAAGCTACCAACAAGCCAGAGACCCGGCGCTTAGAAACAGGAAATTAGAGCAATATAGGGATACAAAAAATAATATAAAGAAAGAATAATCAGTAGAAAAATGAAACATGGGAAAAGTTATTGGAAAATAACCTAACAACGGATGCATGGGGCGCACCATACAGATTATGTATGGAAAAGACTACACCGACTACCTTGTCAACACTAAAGAAAACAGATGGTACATATACAAAGAACTGGAGGGGCTCGGCGAAATTGTTAATGGAAGAGCTGATACCTAAAGATCAAGAGGAAGATGAAACTGAAGAGCAACAAACAGTTAGATTAGAATCAGAAGAACAATTGAGGAAAATAAGAATACTGAAAGAAGAAGAGAATAAAGATGAGAAAATTGTACAAAATTCGGAAGTTGAACAGGCAATAAAATCACTAAAAGACAGAAAAGCGCAGGACCCTGACGGGTTAAAATCAGAAATATATTTTAAAAATCACACATATTTAGGCACCATATCTGGCAAGACTCTTCGCCGAATGTCTGAGGCAGGAACGGTTCACTTAAAAATGGAAGGAAGCAAATTTAATAATACTCTTAAAAGATCAGGAAAAACCGCGATCATATAGGCCCATCTACCTCCTGAACACAATTGGATTTTTTAAAAAAAAGTCATCATAAAAAGGCTACAAGAAGCAAGAGATGGACTAGAAAATGATAACAACCAATTTGGTTTTAGGAAAGGTAAATCATCACAAGATGCAGTTAACAAATTCTGTACAAGAATAAGGGAGGCAGAGGGCAAATATGTAGTAGCAATTTTCATTGATATTAGGGGAGCGTTCGATAACTTATGGTGGGCAGCTCTGTTCAGGAACATGAATAACTTAGAAATACCTAATTACATAGTAAGAGTGCTTAAGAATTATTGCGAGGATAGAGTGGTTAACCTCTGTGCTCCGGGTGAAAAACTAACGACACCAAACAAGGGATGTCCACAGGGGTTAGTGTATGGACCAATTTTCTGGGGTGTGTGCATAGATCAATGCATTAAAGAACTATAAGAAATGAGGGAGGTACAATCGGTCATTGCCTATGCAGACGACATCGCAATCTTGGTGGAGGCGGACTCTAGAAAAGAAATAGAGGACAATACGAAGATAATAACGATAAGAGTCAAACAATGGTGCGATAACAAAAAAGTCACAATATCTACGGAAAAATACAAAATAAAAAATATTGAAAAGTAAATTTGAAAGAAATCCCACTATAGAATACAACAATGAACCAATAAAGAGGGTAAAGTCATTTAAATATTTAGGAATAACGATAGATGAGAGATTAAATTGTGGAGAACCTACTGAAAATCTCAAAAATAGAATAGCTAAAGTTGGGAACAAATTGGCAACAATAGCGAACAATAAATATAATCTACCAATACGCCTACTGAAACTTTATAATAATCAAATCGTAAATGGAATAGGCACATATGGTGCCAGCGTATGGGCACATAGATTGAATGAAAACAAAAACTTGCAGAAGGAATAAACGGAGCGCAGAGGAGGGTTTTGTTGTGGTTCTCTGGGGCGTATAGGACGGCGCCGGGAGTGACTCTGAACATCATCTTGGGAGTTGCGCCACTCCACCTGGAGGTTAGTAGAGCTGGAACGCTGTACTAGCATAAAAAAGGAGAATTAATAAGCACAACGGAAATTGTAGGCGATATAGTAAATTCAAAAGAGGAAATCGAGGACAAAATAGTAGGAAAATGGCAAAAATATTGAAAAAAAAAGTACAAAATCAAGGAGACTGTTTAATATTATTAATAACGTTTTGGAGCGACTGAGTTGGAAAAAATTGAACCCATCCAAGGGAATGGTGCAGTTGTTTCTAAGTGGCTATGTGCCGTATAAGCAGATATTATACGCATTAGGAATAACGAACACCCCCAACTGTGAATGCGGGGAAATATGAGCATGTGGTCCTCGAATACCCCCGAAATCAGATAGACTCAGATGGAAAAGAAAGTCAACAAATAATAGATTTAAGAGAAGAGCTGAACTACCGACCCTTAGAAGACATAGTGAGAAATAAACAAACTAGGAACTCTGGACAGCTTGGCAAGTAAGATTTCATACATTTGCTTACAGGAATACGTAAATAGGATTTAAAGGGAGAACAACTAAACCGATGGTTAAAGAGGAGTTGGGAATGTGAATAGGAATGACAAACAACCAATGCTAGACTGTTATGGACGGAACAGACGTCGTGGCATGTCGTTATTATTAATATTATCCGTGTCGTGTCGTGTATCGTGTGCGTGTGCTAGAAATAATGAAGTGAGATAAGCGAAGATAAATGAAATTAGGTCACCCCTCAGAGCGCTGCCAACCTTTGGTATGGATAGCACAAACTCTGGATGGTAAGCAACTAATAATGAAATTGTGTAGTGATGTGATGCAAGTGTAGTGTTAGTGTAGGTGATGTGCAGAGAAGAAGAAGATGAGGAGGAGGATCCCGCTCCTGGACCAACCCCAATCAGAAGATATGGAGAAGGAATCCTGCTGCATGGAGGCCCGACTCCTCGGATGCTGACTCTCTTGCAATTAGAAAAATGAATGAGATGGATGAATGGTGAGTTTTGTTAAATGTTTTTGTATAAAATTAAGAGTTAGAAAATTAGGAAACAGGGAATGGAAGGAGTTCATAGCATGAACCATGCAAGCAATAGGGAAACATTAGAATCCAAAACTAGTTCAAACTTAGGAGAGATAAGAAGAATAATCAAAAAATAATTAAATGAGGAGAAACACGAAATAAAATAATTAACTTAAACAAAGTCAGTACGAATGGAGTATGAGTGATAAGAATCGAATAAATAAAAATAAAAAATAAGAGTGTTATGCAAGTGATTAATAAATAAATTAAACTAACTGAATAAAAACTAAATTAAATAAAAGGTAACACAAATAAACAACTTTTGTATAGTAGTAACTCAAATCTATATGTTTTACTTTATACGTCATGTAAAATAAAGGAAAAAATAAAATAAAATGATTCCCCCCAACGCGGAACTAAGGCCCGGGTTTGTCCACCGGGAACCAGGCTAAAAGAAACATCCCCGATTCCACCTCTTTACGTAACACTGCAAAAGCAGGTCTTTATGACCCCGTGCCTAGACGCCGCGTCAGGGGTCAAGACGGGAAGACAAATGGGGATGGCCCACCCCAAATTCCACGGAGAACATCTTTAGTTCGCTGATGTCCTTCAGACACGCGAAGTGGATTTGGTGCAAAGATTTAAAAGAGGTGGAGGTGGTATGAGGGTCCCCTAGATAAAAAAAATCTATGCGCGTCGAATTGGCATAATCTATTTTGATTTCTCTGCGTTTAAGTTTAGATTTATCTCACCGCACGCTTCTACTAAGGTCTCGGTGCTACTTTGTAGCGCATTTATGTCCTCCCCTTATTAAATCTATATCATGCGCGTATACGAACAGTTATTTGGTGAAGCAATTCAATTTTATTTTCTTTCCGTCCTTTCTAGTTTTAGAATCGCATATTCAAGTGCAAAGTTGAACACTTGTGGTGATAAGACATAACACTGTTTCAAACCGCTGGGAACCTCGAAATCACTTAGCATTATATTACTTATCTGTACCTTGCTTATGGGGTCAATGATACATATTAGAAATATTTGAGCAAGTTTTTCTGGGAATTCCAAATTGTACCAGGATATTGTATAACGTTCCCTTTTGATAAAATCACATGCTTTCTTAAAACAAAGAAAAAGCTGATTAACAGTCCCACTGTATTCCCATTTCTTCCCTAAGATTTGTCTCAGGGCGAAAATCTAGTTCAACGTGGATATATTGGTTGTAAATCCACTTTAGTGATTTCCAATCATCCCATCTACGTATCCCATTAGGTTTGTTAGGATATTACTCAACACTTTGTAACATATTATTCTGCGGTAATTACTACAATCTGATTTATCGTCATTTTTATAAACCGGCACTATTATTAAGGTTGTCCATTCCTTTGGAAGCGCCTCATTTCTCCATATAGTACTTAACAATTTATGTCGTTCTTTGATTAGCCCCATTCCTCCACCTTTAATTATTTCAATAGAATATTGTCAATTCCTTGGTACTTTAATTTTAAATAGCTTTATCAACATTTCGATCTCGATCTCGCTAGGTTCGGGTATCCACCATTCTGTACTATACATTTAAAATTAATGTTTGTTCTCCATTGTGTACATTAGGAAGTTTGTCGAAATAACTCCTCCACACATACATAATTTTAGTCGGATCTGCCTGAAGATCTCCATGTGCACTTATAATCATCCTTAACCTCAGCTGGTAATCTTTTCTTAACGGATTTACTTCTTTGTACAGATCTCTAATTTAATTTGTCTTGCTGTTCTTCTCTTTTTATTTCCAAACCTATGTGCGGCATTACTTTTCGCGTTACTGTAGTGGTTGGTATTTGCTTCGCTTTTATACTTAGCCATCGTTATCTTGTTTGTTTCCGTTCCTCATTAAGAATAAGACATTCTTCATCAAACCAAAATGTACTTTTCTGCTGTCTCTTCTCACTTACACATTTCTTTCACGCGTTCTTTCCTGTATTATGAACTGTCTCCTTCATCTTATATCAATTTTATTATTTTTGTCATCTTTATTATTACTAGAGTCGACTAAGATGTCGAATATATTTGAGATTCCGAAATGTTAATCTCCTATAACTGTCGGATTGTCTAATAGTTTAATTTCGAATTTCAGTAGTTTGATCCTTTGCTTTCTCTGTTCGAGATGCATATCTTTTCTCTCACTTTTATGATCACTAACTGATGGTTGGTGTCACGTCCTGCTTCTCTGTAAAACCTAACTTACACTAAGTTGGTGTTTTTTCGTCTATCAACTAATAGGTGATCGATCTGTTTGAGAGTTTTGCCTTCCGGAGATATCAACGTGTATTGTGTATGTCTTTATGTTCAAAGTATGTGCTGTTTTATAGTATGATTTTTGACATCGCGAGACGTACCAACAGTGCTGGAGTTGAGCTGGAATGGGCCATAGTTGAGTCCAGGTATAATTAAAATGTAACCTCGAGAGTACCGGCGTAAATTCACGAAGGTACAGATACAATGATCTCGAAAGTGTTTCTGATATATATATTTTGACAATAACTTTAATCTGAACTGTTAGTAGAATCATAATCTTGTATTCTTGTCGTGGCATTTTATATTGACTATATAATATAAACAATAATAAAATAATTTAGCACTGACGACAGTTCTTTCTATTGGTTACGCGTGTTTAGTCATTACTATGACGCTCTTAAATCATTTACTGTAAGTTAAATAATACACTGGTTATCGTTTTTACTATAGCAAAATTAAGTAATATTTTTTAAATAAATTTATGGCTTTATAATTAAACTGTTCAACCTAAAATATTTCTCCAAATTGAGCGCTGGTTATTAGTTTTTCTCCATTCTCGTTGATGATTTCGTGAAATCTTAATTATGGAAAGTAATAGATCTATATTTTTCTTCTCTACCTATCTTAGTGCTGAAATCACCCTACACAATTTTCGTATTATACTTCGGTAATCGGTCAAACAAACTTTCTAGCTCATCGTAAAATGTATCTTCGTCGTTATCATCAGCCTCATCGTTTGGAGCATAAACATTTATTAAAACCATGTTTCACCATCGAGTACGTATTGTAACGTAGGATAGGTAGTTTTTCGTTTACGAACACTATATTCTGTACTACCGGAAGGACACTGTTCTTATATCTCGATACTGTCTAAATGTTCGGAATTGCATTTTACAGTAGTAAATTGCATTTTACACAGACGTTATTGAGGTAAAGAAATTAAAACAGATCACTCCTTATTTTCTTTTATGTATCATTAATATATGGTTATATGAAAACATTTTTGTTTCTGGTTCCTACGTGTGGTTTTCCAAAAGTGCCGAACATTTTAGAGACTTAAGGGGGGGGGGGGTTCCGTAACCTCAAGCAAAGGTGAACATAGGTCCATTTAGATGCTCAAAATTCAATTGCATGTCTATAAGAGCCGTAAGTTCCGCAAGTAACGTGAATATCGTTTGTGCATCTGTATTGTGCATACTTAAGTTGAAAGCTGTTGTAGTACATTATTGTTTCTTTCTGAAAATCTAATTTGATCTGTAAATTAAACGTCCAGGAGATTCCTAATTAGTTCTGAAGATGTATTAGATCAATCGAGAGTTTCTTGCAGACTGTGGCTTTTAGAACGTATGCCTTGAGCCGTCTTACTTCACAGATCTAATGTGAGATGAAAATGCACTTCAGTACGTTGCCAAAGGATTACGTTTAAATGCTCAATTTAAAAGTTTTCTCTCTACGTCTTAAATCTTTCATCTAAGTGTATACAAAATCAAAAATGTGTGGGTTACGTCCGCTGTAAACATGGGATGTGATAAGATTTAAAACTAAGGTTAATTACATATTTTAACTATTATATTACCTTATATTTATCAATGTATTCCAATATATTATCTTCAGTATATATAGGAATTGTAAAACCGCTATTCCCATTAACTAAATTGAGCAGACTAAAAAGCACTCCACCCATATGAAAGTTAGATATTGCAACCATTATATCAGCCTTAGGAGATATAGATCTGTAAGAAAGAAATTTTAAACATTCACAGCGTTAATTTAGAATCGCATGTACAAAGCATGAATCGTGTTGAAATGATCAATGTAAATCACTGTTATGAGGTAAAACTTAACAGTGTCATTTGAGGGAAGATACTATCGGTGAAAGATGGCTTCAGTAGTGTAACTCAATTACTACGAACCCAAATTGAAAACTTGCATGGTGTGAAAGAACTAGTTAGTATACTTTCTAAGGGTCTATATTGAATTTTGGGTAATCTTTCATGCGCAGACGAAGCAATTCCTTTCAAACAAACTATATATTTTTATGTAAATTTGTATAGCGAGTAAACAATTTAGGATCTCTCTACAGAGGAGAAAAGGAACGTAAATTGTATAGTGACTGTCGAGTAGACTTGCTTAGACTAAACTACAAATAAGTCATGTATGCGGCGGGAAACAGGGGAAGGGGACTTACCCCTAAATCTGGGATAGATGCCCAATACCTAAATGCATTGCAACAAATGTGACTGTTTTCATGTTTTCTGGTTAGACGCTCATTTCTTTCAATTTTTCTTCTTCAAAAGAATGTAATCATACAAGGACATTTGTAATAATTGGTCTATGTACGTCTTCATTAGAACTTGAAGGTCTGTTACGGCCTTAAGACAACTATGGCTCAGGTCGGAGTAGTGGTGGAGTGAGAATGTACGAAAGAAGTCGTTCAGAGCCTAGTTTCGAAGGCAGCATTGTACCATTAACTTTGAATGACTGAGGATAGCCTTGGATAAACCTCAGCCAGTCTGCAGTGATCAAACCCAGAACCTCCCAAATGCGAGGTCAACATCCTACCAACTGACATAAAAGTATTGGACAAAATAATGGAAACACTTTTGGAAGTCGGAGCATTTTCTATTAATACGGTGTTGGTCCAAGTTCAGCACGGACTACAGCTTGAATTCTTCACGGAATAGGCCGTGCAAGTCCTGAATGGTGGTGAGAGGAATTCGAGGCTATTCTTCATAGAGCGCAGCTTCCAGCTCAGGTAGAGACGAAAGAGGTGGAAATCGACGCCGAACCCTGGTTTCCAAAGCGGGAAATAGAGACTCGATAATATTCAGGTCTGGGGACTGCGCAGATCACGAAAAAGTTTGAAATTCATCAGCATGCTGGTGAAACCACTCTTGAAAAGAGCCAGAGCGGTATGAATGAGGGCATTGTCATCCTGGAATGTGGCGTTCCTGTCTGGAAAAAATGTTTGCACCATTTGGCTGACCTGGTTATTCAAGAGTTCTCTATACGCTGTTGCTGTGACCGAACCGTGTAATGTAACAAGGATGCTGCAAGATACCATGCCATAGCGCCCCAGATCATAATTGATCCACCATCACGTTTGACAGTCGGGTTAAGACCGTTCACATCGTATGATTCAGATGGTATTCGACAGACAAATACGCATTCAGTGGTGGAGAAGAGGGTAAAGGTGACTCTTCCGACCGCACGACACGTTCCCAGTCCTCCAACGTCCTGTTTTGTGTGTATTGTGTACGTCACCGTTGAGCATTCTATGTTATTAAGGGTTTGGAAATAGCAACACGCCCATGGATACCCACGTTATACAGTTCCCGCCTCCCTATTTTTGATGACACCGGGATATTTAGGTGCAGATTAGGTTCTGTAGTCACTTTCTCGGTCGCTGTTTTCCTCTGCTACGTCACAATCCACTTCAAGTTCCGACGGTCCCTATCCTCCAGAGTCGTCTTTCGACAACTATTGTGCTTCGTCGACCTTGTTTTACAGTGCACTGTGTATGCGGTAATAGTTTTTGAGGCCTTGCCTTTTGTTACACTTCATAACATGTTGGTTCAGATCTCCTTTGGAAAACAGTCGGTCTTGAGACAGACAATACAATCGAAATATATCAGGATCGAACCTCTTTTGCTAACGTTACTCCAGCTTCCCCTGGTGGTAAAATTGGGGTTCTTGGACGCAAAAAAGGCTTTGAGTGGATGTTGCAAGTATGCCTCATTAACGAAAGATTTTCCACAGGTGTTGTCTGTTGGCCCAAGTTCCGGGGAGTACAGTGGATGTCACAGTTTATTCCAGCCAAGTCGCTGTATGATATTCATGACCAACCGCGCAACATGTTACAGCTACAAAAACATCTCACGTTCCCTGATACATGTTGCGGGACAAAAGAAAGTAAGGAAATACAAGAATTTGGCGGAAAGTCAAGTTTGGGCTCCCTTCAAAAAGGAAGAGGATAATCGAAACTTCTTGAAATTTGGACTTACAAATAGATTTGAAACTTCTGGAATTAAGTCAGTAATAAAACCCCTGAGAGGTGTTCATTATGAAACTCTGCAGAAACTATTAACATCAGAGTGTAATTTGAATTGATTCAAATCGAGTTCCTTCACGCTTTGTTTAACTTTTGTTCCTAGAGGTAACGAGGAAACATAGCGATGCGAAAACATTTCTCCTATTTTATTCTTTATTTAAAATCACTTTATGTTAAGATAATCAGTCTGTCAGATGCCATTTCCACAGACAATTTCAATTCATCGTTACTGATACTGAATGCAAAGTGATAATTGTTGTTTACACGTGTTTTATTTGGTGTTGCAAATGTTTCAATAAATAATCGCAGTTCCCCATCTAGTGAGGCTTTTCATAAGTTTCATTTGTACCTCCTCAGTTATCAGAATATTCAGATATATAGAGTAAAACATTTGTTAAAGGGAGGAAGATACAACAGGGTATATGTCGACTTTCAGAAATCTCATCTCAATGCTTCATATGTTTACTAAGATATGAAAAATGCTTATCATGTCGGGAATACCTCAAATTACCATATCTTTAATAAGATAAAGACAAACTGATTTATAGCAAGAGACGCTTCAAGGAAATGTGAAATCTATAACTTGGCCAAGTTTAGTGTTATTATTCAAGTTACACATAATTTCACCTAATAATTTATAAATTAAATCAATCTATAAATGGTACATTTTCGCCAGTCTCCATTTTGCCTTACGAAAATATTTACTCCCATGTTATAAAGGACTCTTGGAATTAGCGTATCTAAACAAAAATTGTTACATGTCATAGTATTAAAATGTCCCTAAACAGTATTTTCGTATACCAAGTTTAAAGCAGCCACATTTGAATAAATCCCCAGTTCGCATAGTCCTTGAAAATAAATAAGTAAATATTACCTTAAGAAAAGACCTTATTACTTTAAGAACGTAATAAGTTTGAGAAATCACTAGTTATTCAAGTATTACTTCTGTCTATAGTGCTACGATATTAAATCTGTGCCGTCGCTGAGTGGAAAACGTAGACGTTAAACTATAATAGTTCCCAAGTGACATCTACCTATGAAAACACATCTTAGGTTCCGATTTGTCAGGTATACATGCATTATCTTTATCTGATATACAGTGAGCTATGCTACCATAACCACGAATAACGCATCAGCCTCTTACTGATACAAACCCCATGATAATTGTTTACAACCAATAAATATACACCGACACACATTACAGAATAAAGTAGACGAGTGCTAAAGTGAACTCATGTCGTAAACAAAAGCCAGCTTCTCTGAATTCACATTAACTATAAATATCAACAAATACTTAAATCATTCCATCACATTAGAAAGACAATCAACCAGACACAGCATGTTTGTTGTTGTTGTTGTTGTTGTTTTTATTTTGTTTCGTTGGCTACTCTTATTGAGCCTGCCTTAACGAAGACATTGGAACTATAAAAGTACAGTTAGAGCTCGAAGCTTATTAGAGCTCATTTACGAGAAACAGGTTAACACTGCGATGAAAGGCTAGTAAACGAAAGCCATGACATAACCAGGTGAAGAACACACACATAGAAACTTTAGAAACATTATGTTTAAAATAATCACAGGTTTGTAAGAAGCTGTATAGAGAAAATTGCAAATCTAGTCTTGCATTGCCGTTTGATGCTCCAGAGATTTCATGATATTCTGACAGTTAGCTATAATTTCACCATTCCAATCGAAGCCAGGTTTATTACTTAATACATTCATAGTTATATTAATCGCCTCAGCTAAATCTTGTCGAATTGATCTTGAATCCAGAGGGCAAGTAGATTCCGTATTAGATTCTGGGATCCTAGCACAAGCATCAGTAGGCGACGAGTAGGAACATTGTTGGTATTCCGAAAAATGAAGTAGCAATTGTGCTTCATCAGATTTAGCTTCAAGGCCCTGAGAGGCGTCAGATACAGAATTAATAGGCAAAACACTTGGGGCTTCTTCTTGGCACCATAGTCTTTTATTGTTGCCTAAGTTTTTGACCCTAACTGGCTTAGTCACTTCAGAGTTTCCATCCTCATTCTTTTCCACCATATCAGTTTGAGTGGAGCTATCAACTGTGCGTTGTTCCTTGAACTCGAGATACGAGATTTGCGTATGTTTATCAGCAGTTGCTACTTTCTTAGATCGCAATCGAGATGAGGATTCTGAAGCTGAAACATTCGTTAAGGATGGAAATAAGTCAGGAGTTGACGAAAATTTCGGATTCAGCAGGTTGAGGGCTTCATGATAGGAAATATTTTTGCTTTCCATCAATTCGTTAATATTCTGTTGAAGACGAAAGGCTGGGCACTCCAAGCTGCCTGCCCTGTGGTTCTTTGAATCGCAATTCACACAAACAGTGTGAAAGACACAAGGTGAAGGACCATGGAAAGCACGAGCACAATTTCCACATTTTCTTTCATGTCTGCAGTTGGCAACACTGTGACAGAAGCCAAAACAGCCAAAGCATTGATGTACTCTTCTTATTTTAGGTCTGACCTGAAATCGGACCTTGTACACGTAGATGTAGTGAGGAAGAGATTGAGCACGCATCACGAATTCTATTAATTGAGTTGGGTGGAATTGCACCTCACCTACATCATTTGTCACCCTCTTATTAATTCGTCGAGCACCAAGAACAGGAAAGGAACATTCGACATTATCTAGAATTTCTTCAATGGACATATCTATAGGAATACCATAGATAATCCCAGCCTTTTGTGTTAAAGAAAGCGGGATTTTCACAACAGCATTGAGTTTAGCATGCAGCTGAGTATTATCTATAAAGTTATTAGCATCAATCCTTGACAGGAAAAGAATCTTGATATTTTGACGACCATGCCGCTCGATGTGCTTGATACCAATTCCTTCCTTTATTAGCTGCTTCGATATTAAAATCGGCGCAGAAGCATTGTAGGCTTCATTATTCGCGTTACTCAAAATAACGCACCATGGGCCCAAATGCCCTTCCCAAAACTTTTGAGGATTCATTTCAACAAATTTAGGCTTAACACATAAGCCTAAAAAATAAGCCTATTTTCGTTACTAAGGACTTATCTGAGCAAGTAT
>JAGDQP010004705.1:11873-83187 GCA_022664845.1 Lepisma saccharinum | reverse complement strand
ATCTATCTATCTATCTATCTATCTATCTATCTATCTATCTATATACGAGTATGGCAACGCCCTAGCCGAGCTGGTCTACCGGTTCCCGTCAGATCACCGAAGTCAAGCAGCTCTGGGTCTGGTCAGTGCTTGGACGGGTGACCGTTGCAGTACTCCAGATGGTGTTGCCTGTGCGGCGTCCACCCAGCGTCGTGAGGACAATTGGGGAGCTACCTGAATAAAGAGGTAGCGATCACAGTGAGAGCTTCGGCTCTCCTCTCCCAACCCGTCTCTGGTCAGCGTGGGAGCAGTAGACCAACTCCTCCCTTCGGGGAGAGGCCTCATCCACTAGTGGATTGAATATGGCTGTGATTTATTATTTTTATATATACGAGTGATTCTGCCAGGATTTTCTGTTTGGGGACTATTAACCAGAAAATTAGGAAGCTGCGAGTGGAATTTTGTGTTTCTATTTATTTTTACCGTAGAAAAATAATGCTTGAAAACTACCATTTGGTGGGTTCTGGCAGAATCTCTAGACTCTGAGCTAGGGTCACTTCTGTGGAGAGGGACAATCGTGACGTCATAATATTCTCGCTAGCGGAAAGAATCCTAGAACGAATAATTCCGTAACAATAAGGTCTTGAAAGTTTAATATGTTGCGACAATTTTACGCAATAAATGCTTTCATTGCGTATTAAGAAGAAAACTTAACCTGGCTTTTTCTAACCTATGTCTGTGAATTTTATGAAATGTTTAAAGTGCGTATTGTTTTCATCATTTAAAAGGAAGAAAAAAGTCTAATCACAAAAGCAGAGCTTTTTCCGAAAGCACAAAGTAAAAAGATGTTTCTATTTGAAAAAAAATAAATTAAAATATAAATGAAGAAGTATCGACCCCAGGATCACTGAATAACAAGTCCCATTTTTACTAATGGTTTATTAAATCTGAATTTGACTACAGAATCAGAATAAACCGAAAAGATAGAAAAAAAACATTAAATGAAAATAAAGGTACAAAACAAAGTAAAAAATAACATTTTAAAATAACCCGTTTAAAATATAAATAAAGTTGCATTAGAAATAATAACTTTAGATGAGCTAGTATCGAGCGCGAGACCACTGTATTACAACTCCAATGCCTTATCCAATGCTCCACAAAGCCAACTATCAGCCAGTGCTTTCCGATAGTTCTTTATAGTAATTCCGCAAACGCTTAACAGTCGTCACTAATTACATAGTGTTCAAACGTCATGACTGTCCTCTCCGCAGATAATCCTCCGCCCTTTTGCTATATTCTTCCGGCAGTTCTGTTTGTTTAGAAAATAGAAACAATGTGATTTATCCTTAGTAGGTTTCGGAGAAAATAGCAGTTATGCCAGTAGCTGCTATTTTCTCATCGGTTGTAGCAGTGATAGCAATTTATCTCATGTAGTAGTGAAAAGATAGCTGCTACACTATTTCTGCCCATCTCTATTTCGTACCTGTTTTTCAAGGCTTTACTAATAGTTTTTTTGCTTTCTTTTTGTATCAAATCCGGCAAAAAGTACATTTTCAAATTTTTGGCTTTTATTGCCTTCTGTAAATTGCCAATTCAATTGAAGGTAAAATACAATTGCAGGTCTTTGGTGTTTGAGTTATAAAACATCAATTAAAGTTCCTTTGGGTCAATTCGGGTTTAAAACAAATATAATACAACTTTATCATAGTTATAACAAACTTATAGAACATAAAAATGTACAACATAAGCTTTTAAACTTGGCCCTAAATTTAGCTGCCCTTTTGAGCACCATCTGTTGGCCACATTTTCAGCTCTCGGCAAAATATCGTATAAGCGGCAATTATGTTAGTATAAACGCTTGTTATCCATATTAATAATAATAGAAGCTGTTATTATTTTTCTTTCTTTCCGATCTTTTTTTCATGTATGATGCCTTGAGCTAATAATAATAGTAAATACAAAACAATTAAATACAAATTAATTGACATAGATGTCAATACCCCATTACATTAACTCTCCCCACAAATGTCATTTTTTATAATGATTCTTGAAAGATGAAATATGTAATTAATTTTTTTAACAATCATTTTATAAATAATTAACTCATTGCAATTAAATTGAAGTTGTAATTCCATATAAAGAGTCAATAACAATATTTATGTTTGATGCTGCTTTCTTAATTAACTTTTCAAAATACAATTCATTTGCATTGTTAAACAACCATTATTTTTCATTTTGTTCTGATAATGTGATAAAATATAACATTCTCATATTTGAATTTGTTAATAAATAAACATATATGGTTAATTATTGTACATAGCTTTATCTATAAGATTCTGAAATTGTTCATATAATCTCATGTCTAAATTATATTTTTCTTTTCTTTTAATAATTATATCCACATATATTTATAGTTTTAGGTTTTATATCATCTTACATCGCAATGTTTGCGGTTTCATTTTCAAGATTGCCATAATATTTTGTTTTAAATTTCCTTTTTATTTTTTGCCTTATTAATAATTTCCGCGCTACACATATATATAATCACTTTCAGTTATAGTTGTTTTACACTCTGTATAGCTTTTCTAAAGTTCCGCACACTTTTTTTAGTGGCTTTAATGCAGTTGTATTTATTAATGATGATAGCTAATAATGGCCTTTTGTTCTCAGTAATTGTTTCCTGTCTACGATTCTTTGCAATATTTGTCTTTTCCACAATTTGCTGGCTTTCCTTCTGACTTTTCTCTTCTTTTAGAGCATTTGCGGTACCTTTTACGCAAGTTAATAGTTTTATGTTTCTCTTCGTGTTTTATTGGTGGAAAACATAGCATCGGTTCTTGACATTCTTTGCTTTCTTTCCTTTGCTTATAAGCGATATCGTCCTGATATTTCTTACCCAATCCATTCAGAAGATATTCCGGTAGCAAGTACAGATAGTATGTTTCTGCAGCTCTTATTGTTTTTCTTGTGGTTTTGAGATTTTACCTTTTAAATCTAAGTTTAGTGGATTTTTAGATAGAGGATTAGCGAATCTGTTCTTTTTCTTTGAGCTACACTTTCTGCACCGACGCGATTTGGCCACCTGTTCTTTTCTTTTCCATTTTGGTGGTTTGGTTTTATAGAGTTTACTTTATTTTGATTTTCCACTACCTGTTTCTTTTTCTGCTTCCGTTTCCATCTCTGTCTGCTTTTCTTGGCTCTACTCTTCTTTCCTTTAAAATACAATGATTTATCTAGTTTAACTGTTAAAGTTTTATCTGAATCTTTCGTTGTTTCATCAGCTTTTTTTTCTTTATCCTTGTGGTACCATAATTTATCTTGTTGCACTTTCATCAATTCATTAACTTTCTTTTTCGTCTTGTCATTTTCTTTCTCTTTATCCTTAAATTACAATAGTTGATTTTGCAGCACTTTCGTCAGTGTATCACTTTTGTTTCTTTTCTGTGAACTCCTTTTTCCTCAAAATTCACTGGTTCAGGTTTCATAGTCGTCACAATCTGTTTCTCATTACAACGTATTACTTTCTGCTCGTTGGAGTAGCTCCTTTTATTAGTAGTAGCTCTATTCACGGCCTTGCATTGGTTCATTTTGGGTTTAGTAGCAATATCACAATAAACCACTTTAATGTCTTCATCATCATATACATTTTCCATTTCAATGTTTGCTACATCTATTTTCTTTGTCCTATCCCTACTCATTCTTTGTCGTTTATCTCATAGATGTTTTACGAAATTTCTTTCTTCCATTCTACGGGTCTTTTATATGAATAATGTCTATCATAGTTACAGTTTTGAGCTCGTCAGATATGTTCATTTCCCGATTGGCAATTTTGGATTGCCAGTAACTTCATCGTAAAATTTCCGTTTTTTTTAAAGAGTGTACCTGCATCATCTTAATTTTAGAGGTGTATAAACTAGACTGCTAGAGTTGGTAATCTTGCTACAAGTTAAGCCTGAGTTATGCAGGAATCAGAAAAGTTCCATTTTTTAAAACAATTATTCATTAGGGTCGGGAAAGAAGAGTCATTGGATTTGACAGCTTAAGAGATAATCCTTCAGATTGATGACCTGGAAGTTAAAGCTTGTGATTCACACTACATGATGTAGTAATCAAGGGATAAATATATACAACAGCTTTTTAAGTATAATGTTTGTCTATTTAAAAGAGTATTTTGTATTCTTCATAATGAACACCGTATTACGGTGTGAAGCACTAAATTAATATAAATTTAATAAGAAATTGCCATGGTAACTTTTAAAATTTCATAATCTTGTCGAGGCAATTAGGTCTTGTGGAGATTTGTGAACAAATTAACGATCGTGAAACAAGTAAAATACTCTTGATTATAATTAATTTTATTTTCTCACGTAAAGCATTCTTGTAAGATATATAGTGTTCCACAATTCGAGTAAAAAAGCTAGTAGTTTGCCTATATAGCGAATGAGAGATGGATGATGTGGTCTACAGCTGTGCTAGTAGACCTACAGTTGTTGTAGTAAGGCTACCACAGCACTAGTACTCAATACATTCGCGAGCTATGGATTATAGATTATGGTACAAACTAAGTTCAGGCGGACACTCCAGGGCTTGTCCTCCTACGCTGACTTAGCTAGCCACCTTTTAAGTTGTCTAAGGCGCTCGAGAGTACCAAGCATACTCTGACACACAATGAGTCCAGGTTCGGATAAAGTGACGTAAGCTGTCTAAGTATAGATATAGCAAATTATTAAAGTTGAAGATACTGTCCTGTCATCCAACTGATTTAATAACGTTCACCATTTGGTTCGAGTACTGAGCTCCAGCCCTGTTTGAACTCACGATCCCCAGATGCTATGCTAACAAGAATCCATGTCAATTCAGCTACTTAATTTTATACGAGGTTAAGCGCACCTCAGACTAAAAGACAAGGAGTAGTACTATAAAGTTTTCAGTGTCGTGAGCAGCCACTCCACCCGATTCCTAGTCAAGAGACACCATCGAATGTTTGTCATGTTACCTTCACAACGTAAAAGTACGAGATAAAATAATAAAGAAAGATAGAAAGCTTAAGCAGTGCCTTGGTAATGTTTTTTTCTGGAGATTCCTTTATTCAAAGCACTTTAATACTCTTAATTTGTTTCTCATAACGAATCTAACATATAAGATAGCTAAATAACTTTAAAGAATGCGCATTGATTCGGCAATGCAAGGGAAATAAAATAATTTTCTGAAAATGAAGAGAATTAAGTAATTAATTTAATTTTTATTCAGTTCGCAATGGGCGACCATTGCTCGTTCTTTAAGTATCATTATTCAAAGAAATGTTTTACTAGAAAATTCGAATTTTCCTCTTTCTTGAGCATTGAAAGATTCGAATTTCTTTAGTATTTAGGGGATTGATGGTTCTCTCATCTCTGTACGTTCGTCCGTTCAAAAGTTACACATCATCTCTCGAAAATCATCTTGAGACAAAGAAAAAATCTTCTAATAAATCTTTCTATAATCCATTATCACCCTCAAAACTCCCTCCTTCATGAACACACGAACGATCCCAACGAAAACAGCCGAAAAAACACGAAAGCCTGGCGGCTTTGTGTAGTCACACTACTAGTAGTTAGTGTTCGTAAATGTGTGAGTAGATGTTTTATAGTTCCCCTATTGCGCAGTCAAAGAAAAGAGCGAAAGATCATTGTATACTCTCCACAGGTAACAATGAACGCCAGACAGAGGGTAATTCTGCCGTACTCAGAGTTTCCCAAAACGTACGAGTTACAGCTTTGCTAGAAAAGTACGTATATATTTAAAAAAATAATAGTAAAAATGTGTTAATTATAACTGAAGTGTTAGTAATGATAAACTATAATATAATTACTATAATGTTTAATATCATGCACTTAGTGCTTCGAAAAAAGGATAAATATACATAATTTTAGTAGAAAAAAGAGAAATAACTTAAAAGAATGATGGAAAACATGCTATATGTGCAGAATTTTCTAGTTTATATCTAAAAGAATTGAATATTGAGCTTGTTGTTACTAGATTGCAGGAAGAGAGGCGTATTATACAACAGAAATATGTTCAATAATTATTCTTTTATTTCATTTTTTTAAAAGACCTTTTCTAAATTTGTTCTTGGCATTTATTCACATTTTATGCTCTGCTTGGAGATGTGAAAAGCCAGTCAGCGTGTTAAGACAAATCGCTTTGTTTGAAAGTAACTGCGTGATGAAATCTAGGAAGAAACCTTCAGTTTGGATACCCTCGGGAAGAAACCCTCGGGCTCGAACCGAGAATCTTTCAAATGCTAAGCTTACGGCCTTGAAAGGAGTCGAGGCTGTCTCGTACGATAGATCTTAAGTAATTCTTAAATTATTATATTTATAAATTTCTGAAAACCGGTTCAGTGAGTGGGGTGTGGAAGACTGTTAAACAATAAATAATGCTGAGATAATTAGATTAAAATAATTTCAATATAAAATAGTATTAAGGCTACAGCTGTCATGAAAAGGGCGACATTTGCCTGCCCCCAAAATTGTAAGACGTAATTGTAAGCATTGTTGCTACGTAATTGTAAGGATTGTCGCGGCGTAATCGTAACTAAAATAGGCATTTTCTGCTAACGAGAACAAAGGAACAGGAAAAGGCATGGCAAGAGAAAGAAAAACTACAGGAAAGGAGGCATGAAGGTGAAAAGGAACGGGCAGAAAGGAGACAATAATTTGAAAAGATGCAAATCTGATAGAGGAAAGATATAATAAATATCTCCAGAGGTTAAACAACATTATACAGGCTATACCAAATGTTATAAATGATTCCGAAAAAGCAACACCTGAACCAAGAACATTTATACAAAAACAATTTAAGCAGGTAACCAAAACAGAAGTAGAAGTAATAGCAGGTCAGTTAAATTTAATAATTTCAGAAAGCAAATTAAAGAAATGACAATAACAGAAGTAAAATTAACGAATGATTTAGTAAATGATATCAGCGTAAGTATACTGAAGGTAAAAGTGAACTAAAACAGAAAGCGATTTATTCTGAAATAAAGTATGTGGAATACAATTTTGATAATGATTACTTGATCCAGGTCTTGTATGCATAGGCCAAGTAATTGTCCGGGAATTTTGTGAACGATTTCTTTGGTGCTGATGTAGCATAAAATGACAAACTAATGCTTTCGTGGTGGTCAACTACTTGTGGAATTAGTTCTGGCTGCAACGTCGTTCCTCCTGCCAACGCTGTATCATCAGTAAACCAAAATCACTTTCAATATCCTCATCATCTGTGCCATCGTCGTCTATCATTAGTGTGTTAAACTCATCCACAACAACATCTGCGTTGCACAGCTGCATTTTAATTTGTTCTGCAACAAGACGTTCCTCCCGCGTTGGGGTTTCCTGCGAGATACCGAACACATCCACTAATAACAACAGCTTGTCGCATTCTGTACACATATGATGCGCCTAGTAAATCGCACTCTCGTCCCCTAGACAATACGCAGAACCACTTGAATATCTCGCCCTCACTTCTCACAATATCCTTGCTGTACCTACGTTCAAATCTCTCCGTTCTCCTATTCCAACTATGAACCATAGGAGGTCAATTAACCTTTTGTGTCGTATGTTTGCTAATATACCATTAACACAACTACCCGCAACTTGTTTACATGGCAGCCTCCACAGTACCACCGCACCCTGTGTTCAATGACACTACCTGACCTCCGTCGTCGAATGCTCACACACAGAAACATCAGTATTCGCTCGCACTCAATCCTACCACCATAAGCACTGGCTCCGTCTCGCGCCTTTACGTCCCACACTCTCTGCGCACTTTCTACGTGTGAACGTCTTCTCTACTCGCGTTTGCCTGTGCTCATGGCGCACATTACATCGTACCTCTAGTAATTTGTAGTACCACGTCACGTGACCTTGTTTATATTGCAGCGGTAACTACGATTTTACAAGAGTTAGAAATAGTGAACAGGTCGCTATCAATGACAAGTTGTGGTGAGATTGTAGGCACGCAGTCACATCCTGAATGGAATTCCAACATTCCGAACCACTCTGTTCAAGACAAAAGCTATAAGCATACTTTGGTACATAAAGACAGGACCTTTTAATTTTTTTATTTAGGGGCCCCCACCACCCCTGCCTCTCAGCATTATTTGCACAGCCCTGCTTCGCGCGCCTGATGGGCACAGGGAATATGAAACACATTTTCCACAGGACTGGGGCAGCCCAATCCCCAGTTTATCTCCCCGCCTCGACCCCTGACTCGGCGTCGAGCACGGAGAGAGAAGGACATTAGCAGTATAATGGGGGATATCGCCCGAAAACATTAGGACGCCTTATCATGTCCGCTTGCATTGTGTGTGTTACATGCGTTGACTGCGTTAATCCAATTTTCTTAAAGAAGGCTTTTCTGTACGCGTTTACCGCCTATGGTGCATTAAATGTTGCAGAAATTAGTATTTTACCTTACATTATAGTAATAACTATGATTTATACAGTACTCGACGATAATATTATGATAAATAATTAATGTTCAATATTACACCACTTTTTGTCCATACAGTGTATATTCTATGCACTGGTTAATAGTATCAAACGTGAAATACTCAATAATCAATCTGCTATCAAGTGTTTAGTCATTTGATGTATATATTACCTTCAATGTCTTATATTTTATTGTTTTGATCCAGCAATTACCTCTATTTTAATTTTATTTAATAATTCAGATAAATGTAAATTATTTTATGAACACCCTATAGCGACAACTCATTATAAATTTATATTGTTGTATTATCTTGTCGTACACTCAGTTTGATAACAAATCAAGAAGACATATGCTAGATATGTCGAAATGATTGGCGGAGAGGGACTTAGCAAGACTCGAACCCTGGAAGTATCGCCTTGAAGTAAAAAACGCTAGCCAGTGTTTGGATCATGGTTCTCGGAATGATTCGTCTGAACACAAGCTAAATTTGTCAAAGCAACCGGAAGATGCAGAAAAAACTTTTTTTACTTTTTTCTTCTTCTGTTTTGAAATTTTGAGAAGAGACATTTGTCACCTTTCTCCCTTCCCTTCAATCATGTAATTAATCATCAAACAGTAGTGGTGTGGGTTTTTATCCCAGCCACCCCTACCGAAATTCAAGCAGCTGGTGGAAAATTGACATATGCAGACCATTATTTTGAGAAAACTGACATCTTCTTCCGCATAGAACATCACCTTTGGGGCCCTTGGTTTAACCCGTTGACCTAACAGAGGATGGACATCGTGAGAAACAGGAAATCTGGTCGCGTCGATTGGAGAGGGTGTAGACAGTGCTGTGTCTGCCCAGACGTTAATTGTTGCTGTGCCATCTGTTGTGCATTGTTTTAATTTTCGCAGTGCCAGAGAAGATTTGGAGAAGTGAAAACCTTCTCCATCGAGGTAAGAAACAATGCATGTACCTCTCCCTGAATAAGCAGACATGGGCGACATTAGTTCGAAAACAGTAAAAGTGAGGTTTGATACGAAATAAGAGAACTATATTTCATAGGATAAATATTAAAAGATAATCTATCCAACGATAGCTTTATATAAGAAATTACGTATACATAATATCAATATGTCTATTTGTAAATATCAATATAGATATATACGAGGTTATATCCAATATTTATGTATAATCAGACAAGGCTAAGACAACGAAACTGTCTTATCTGTATACTTTACCATTATAGATACTTGAGCATTGTGTAATGGAATTGCTGAGTTATGTTTTGAAACCTGTATAAGGAGAATTTGCTATAATACTATCATCTTTTAAATTATGAATAATTTTTACTCCAGAGATGTGATTATTCTGCATAAGAAGTGTTTTTGCTTGTTTTCACACCTCTATTTGTATAAATGAATGAGATTTTAATTCTTAAGACGATGAAATATACATAATTTATTTTACACAAATCTATTTTAACTTGAAATATCATCTATATATTGCCTCAGAGGGCATGCAAAAATTATGTAACAGAATTATAGACGCTACTTTTAAGAGAATCTACCTTAATACAGGGTGATTATTCCTTTGAATAGCATACGAGATGCATTTGAACCAGATTTGAAATCTGAATTTAGCTTAATACCGGGTGTTTATTGTTCTATGCAATGGAAAACCTGTATAACACGCCTTCTGACCTGCATGTTTAACTAGAACTTAACCGATTAGCAACTGTTTTGAAGGCTATTTGCTGCTTCATATGGGTATTCATTGGCGTTTTTAGGAGAAAAGACCTCTTTGGAAATAGGGAAAGAATGAATTAAACATCAAACTATCACTTTGGAGAACATATTTAACAGATAATTTAACTAGAAATGAGTTTCTTGCATTGTATTTTACCCTTGGAAAGAATTATTTTGTGGTAATCTATAGGATAACGTGATTATGATGTGTCTAAAGTAGACTCCTCAGATGAAATTGCAACTATTTTGGTGTTTGTTATCAGGAAGGGAGTTCTTACAGCTACGTAGACTCAATATATAGGGAGAAAAGTGACATTTGAAGTAGAAAGAAGTTTAATAAAACACGAAAAGGACTAATTGATGTGAAACTTAGAGAATGAAGTCATCTTATTTACCGATACGCACTGTGAAAGAGATATTCGAGCATGATTTTAAGCAGAAAACTAGTCTTTGAGGTACTTTTGAAACCCGAAAATACGAGAGTAACGCCATATTAGAGGTTAGTTGTTACAAAACAAGTTCTTGAATATGAAAATGGCGGCACCAAAGCAGATGATTACCCGAATTTGACCATGTGCAATACAATTTTGTTAATATAGAACATTGAAATAGGTATTTCAACACAAATATTAGAGAAACAAACTATATCTTCACGAAAAACATGGTATGAAGGATTCATTGTTTCGATTTTCTCGCGTGAGGAACTGTTCAGAATGGAGTATAGACATTATTTTACTTGTACACTTTGCATATTAATTGGGAAATCAAGTCTGGTAAATTAAAATTGCCTATATTATGCGCTTTATTAATACAAAGAGAAGTCCTAAGAATCATATTTAGTCAATATGTAACAAGAAAACTGTCATTTAAACTAGGTTGAACGCGTATTTGAAGGCGAAAAGCGTGGATTTACATAATACCGACTACTTTGAAACAATATATAACGAGAAAACTCACACTTGAAGTAGCTTGAACATGATTTTAGATATCATCTACTCTTTCAGTTGTATTTTTATGAGTATATAACGATTTTGCATGTATGTTATGGTCGAAAAGACTGTTTGGTTAAGGAGAGAAGTAGTACTTGAAGTACTTTGAATCAAATGAAAGCTAGAAAGAACTGATTATAGTCAAAAGAGTGTTTGGAATCACATTTACTCGTAATATAAGAAGAAAATGAGATCTATTGGACTGCTTGTTATGTCAATTCAAGTGATTGACACCACATAATTACAATGTACTCTCTTTATACAACATGGATTGATAAATCTACCTTTCTTGAGACCATGTAGGTGGACTAAAAGACTTGTATTGAACATATTAATGAATTAAATTAGGTATAGCCTTCGTATATAGTGTTTTGTAAGGTAGATAAAGACAAATGTACTTGGTAATAAGAAATTATAATTACTTACTTTTATATTTTTCCCTGGTAGAATCTTAGGTAGTATAACGAAATAATATTTCCTAATTTACGGGACTTGACTGATGGATGTTATCGCCTGATGAAAGAACATTTCCTGACGGGGTTCTGCAAAAGTGGTTTGCAGTGTTACCTTGACAGTGTTGCAGAGTTGCAGCTGTTATGTCGTTTAAGGCGAGACGTTAGTCACATAACCTAACACGGAAGCGCTCTCGCTGGCTTCACGGGGAGCAGGGACTTGGATTGTCGACGGGCAATGCCGAGAAGAGGCAGATATTCATTCTCCCATATGTACGTGAAATTATTTAGAAGTATTATAGGAGAGGGAGATATAGTCAAATTAACCTACTATGGAAAGCGTATCGTACTAAAATACAGATCCTTGATGCTTAAGAAGTTTCCCTTTTCAAATTACACTTGACAAAGTGTGCTTGTCTGCATGATAGAATTTTTTGATACAATGGGAGAAAATTGTTACACTAAAATATTTTGATCATACTTCCAACTTTTTATTTATTTATTTCGAATGTATTGAAATTATCTTGTTAGAATACAAGTTTGTTTTAAGTTTGTAATTTTCTCACAACTTTTGTTTTCTTCTTTCTTAATTTCACGTGCTAAGATTTTTGTGGCAACACAAGTTTATTTATTTTGAACATATTTTTTGTTACAATACAAAATTGTTTCTTGTTTTCATTCTTGCAAATCAACTGGTTTGTTTATATCAAGATTATTTATACCTGATAAGAAAATTAAAAATACAAGTTCGACTTTTCTTTTCTGCATTCCTCTTATTGGAAATAAAGTAGCTACGTATGATATTTCAATTCGAATTGTACACATTAAGAAGATTATTTGGTAGGAACAGTGATCGAAGTGTTAGGGGAGCTATCGGATAGTGTTGATTGGAGTTGCCGAGAACAACTGAATCTACAGTCCGCCATAACTGTAGCTGTGTGGAGAAAGCCTAAAATTCAGACGGAGAGGTATAGAGGGAGTAATCAGACTGTTTCTCTTAATAAACAAAAAGAACCGTTTCATAAAGTTTAAACTTTTGTTAGACTTTTCTACAAATACAAATTCCAGATTAGAATGACATTACATTGTCCTATAAAAGTACTTCCTCAAGCAATGTTGGATTTGGCAAAGTGTGGGAATGACTTGTATATACTATCAGAAAACGCAGCACTCCATGTCCGGTAAGGACTAAAGTATCTTTCCCGTCTTGACTATTGTTTGCTCAAAAATCAAAGATAAATACGAGACCATTTCGAGATTGGTTTTCTTGCAGCTGGAAGGTGTAAAGGCAGTAGCAAAAACTTGTATGAGATGTCATTCAGAAAGTTAGCTTTACTAAATGAAACCAATACATCTTATTTTCACCTGAGTTAATGTTGAATTTTCAGGGGAAATGATTTCTATACGATATCGGCCAAAGAGTCAATGGATGTCCGCTGACATCTGAATTTAAGTTTCCCGTGCTAATTTCCTGTTAGTGAGGCAAAAGATCTTAATATACACGGGAATACATTACACCATTCAAAAGGGGAAGCTAGAAGGAGCTTCTTAAGAGTAACGGCATGTCAGTTTGCCTTAAAATATTTGGTGAGAGGGCTACACAAAACTGAAGCCATGAGATGATAGACGCCTTTTAAGAAAACTTTTTATGAGACATAACATTGTTTAGATTTTAGGTGATCATTTCATTTTCACATTGTTACATCTTATAACTATGTCCACTACAAGTTCTCAAATCATAAAGTATTCTCAATGTTCAATTTCAGGGTAAAGGATTTCTAAGCTGCAACATGAACACGTCAAATATAATTACTGCCAATGATAAAAATCTAGGGCTAAGTGAAAATGGCTGCTTTGACAAAATGGGGAAAATGGTTAAAACTGTTTGATACAACCAGACCTATCTGAAACTCGTATGGGGAGCTTCCTGTAAACATATTTTCTTAACAGAAGATTTAGTATGTGAAGCTATTAGGAGGTTTGTTTTGCCGGTCTCTCATTTAGTTCATGTTTGAAGATCACGGGAAGTGCTTTCTATACGATATCGGGCAAGAAGCCTCTGAGTGGCCGATAACCATGAAATAAAAAAGTCCTGTATTATTTGTTAGACATGTTTGTATCTATAGCTGGATGATAGTTAAGATCATGCAGCGAAAACTTGTATGATAGATTAGCATGTATTATCATGGTAACTTAAAAGATCTGTTCTGTGTCTTAAACTCTTGTGGGGGTCCGAAAGAAACAAGTTCGTAATCAAAGGTTTATCGTTGAAAGCTGTTATGCTCTCTTTCTCGTAAACTTTGAATCTCATTTTGTAAAAATAGCAATACAAAAATAATCTCCCAGACATTCATGCAATGTCGACACATATTACAATGGTTCGTTTAAGAAGACAAATACTTGAACTAAATATATATGTCTCGTGTTCAAAGTTGCAATTAACAATCTTTGATATTTTATTCTTATGAATAGTTTGTTAGGTTTCATTCTAGAAACATGAACTTGAATATGTTTTTGGTTTGTTATTTTTCAAAAGTATAGCAAAATATGTAATATTCGTATGAATCACGTCATCATTAAAGTTACATCATTGTTATTCCTGTTTTAAAAACTTATCCTGATAGAAAATGTGAATGGAAGCGATTGGATAGTTTCAGATTCTTTTCCTACGAAAATAGTTTGTTGGCAAAGAAAGCTATTTCAAGTAATGAACGAATACAATTGCCATATACTAAAATATTTATATAGGAACAATCAAACATATGTGTAGTGTGAAACAAGAAATCAAGAATGCTTTTCCTAATATTTATTCTAAGCAAAAGAACAAAAACAAAAATATACAACACTTACACTTCAATAAGACAAATGTCATTTCAGATCTTTTAGGATAATGTGTGAATGCAATGTAATATAGTTCCGAAAGCACCTACCACTTCTATAGTTTGCTTCTATAGTTCACTTGTAGACTTTCTTGTCTCTTTTACATTATATTAATAGAAATACACTTTAACTTGGAAAATCCTTCAAGACATATTTCACTTACAACAAGAAATTAAATAACTGTCATCTACCATTCGCTTTGAATTCAGTTTGTTCACTTTTGATATTGTCACCCACTGATAACCATTGGTAACTCTATTCCTTACAGATACACGCATAGCTTTTGTCGTATATCTGTTCAATATCTGCTTAAAGTTTTGGAGAAAACTTGTTCCTATAGGCAGGATATTAATACATCTCAAAGTAGAACCAAGCACTAATGATGTAGGATAATTGAATTGTCTTTGTTCACGAACTCACTTCTTGCTAAGGGAACTATAATTTCTGCGTTGTTTTCCATATTGATGACAAACCATTGATAGTTGAGATTGGTTGCTAAATGAGTTTCTCTGTATATTCTATAGAGTTCTCTTGAAACGCTTTGCTTACATAAAATACGTGTCCTTTTCACATCCAAATACTTATTCTCACGATTGCACATATGCGTGTATGGATTTATCCAGTGTAAAAAGCATCCCTGACATAGTAAGTAGTCACTACTTTCGTAACGCTTCAACGCTTCCCAAATCCATCCGACAGAGGCACTGTTCAATGTAGAATCACATAAACTCTCATTGACAAGTTCGTCGCCCATCTCTGTGTCGTCTTCTGCAACACACAAAGCTATCTCACATAAATTATCACTGCTAATGTTGTCTCCATCCACCACTATAACGTCAAACTCCACTGCGTTATTTAAAGGTAGCTTACATGACGTACTACTGGCAAGATCTTCTTCGTCCCCAACAAATACTAATACTATAGAGTCCACTACACCAGCCATATTGATCCCTTCAGTCGTTCGAAGTCTGCTAGGAAAGTAAGGAAATGCTACTAATATTTATCCAACTCATAGACTCCAGCCTCCTGCGAATGAAGTCACCTCGTTGCGCACTAAATCTGCGCAGTACTGTTTTCCTGTCTAGTCGGTAATACTTCTATATTGGTAAATATATAACTCCTTGATTTGACAATGGAACTAAAAGTATTATCCTGTTGTTATTCCAAGAATTACAACTTCGACCTTGAATTTATAATTAGTTAGGTTAAAAGAATGTCTTGTATTGGTTTAAGTTTCTTGTGATGCACTTCCAAAAATCGTCTTAAGAAAGTCCGATTTCCTATCTTGGACAAATCTTGTAGCCAACTCCTTGTTCGATTTCTCTACTGCATGATGGTTTGTTTGATTTCCTCTTTGGCTACTGATGTCAACTAAAAATTACAAAGTCTGTTTGTTTGGTGTAACGCTTAGCGTTGTTCACTAAGGAATCCAGACATTGTGTTCCTGTTGGTCTAATGGTTATAGTTGTCTACTTTCTCTAGTGATCAATTGACAAGTCACTACATAAAAACTGTAGATTCTCAACTCTTATGTGTTTCCTAAGCGAGGAATCTGTTGTGTACTATCTTTGAGTAAATGCTAGTTTTGTTTCCATGTGTTGTTATATTCAGAGTTCAAATTAGCTGTAATTATCTTCTTTCAAACAAAATTATAGATTCTGTAATGTTCAGTCAGTTTTTGTGTTTCTAAGAAAAATAAACTCGATTAAAACCAAAACGGAGAAAACAGCTAGCTACCTAAAACGTTCTGAAAAGAATACAGTACAACTTTTCTTGTAACAACTTTAAAAAGGTAGATTTTTTCTGCAAACAAAAAACCGAAAGAACTTTTACGAAATGGAAAAAACAAACTGTTACGAAAACTTTTTTTACGATTTTTCTTTCTTTCTTAGTAAAACTTTATTGTTAGAAAGACTTTTGTGATTTCTTTTTGTTACTTAAATTTATGGTTCCAACATTTTTTACGATTTTTTTCTTCCTCACTAAAACCTTTTGTTCCAAATTTTATGTTACAATTTTTTTGTTACGAAAAGTTTTTGTTCCAAATTTTTGCTACAATTTTTTGTTACAAAACTTTTTTCTTACTAAAACATTTTTGTTACAAACTTTTTCCTTATGAATTTTTTTTCTTACGAAAGTTTTTTCTTAATAACTTTTTTGTTGTAAAGTTTTTTCTTATGATTTTTTCCTTACAAACTTCTTTCTTACTAAAACTATTTTGTTGCAAACTTTTTTCTTTGTTACTAAAACTTTTTGCTAGGAAAACTTTTTGTTCCATTTTTTGTTGCAAACTTTTTTTGTTACGAAATTTTCTCTTTCTTACTTAAACTATTCTCTTAAGACAAATACTTTCTGTGAAAGTAAAACTATTTTGTGATGGCAAATACTTTTGTAAGTTTTATTTAATAATTATGTAAAATATTGTCTTGTAAGGTAAATTTGTTAAAGGAGATTGGTTTTGAAATACAAATCAGAATTCTTGTCAACTTTTTATTGTCAAATCCTTTTCATTGTACAAGTATTTACTATGATTTCACTTTATGTATCTGTATTTTGTATTAGTTGTCGTTAAACACATTAATTTATACCAGATTATTATTTATTTCAGCATTGTTTCTATCACTTGTCTGGAAAGGCATCACTGTTCAATACTTTGTAGTCACAACACTTTTGTATCACTTGGAAAATGTTTGAGTCTCTATGTATCTTACTTATGCACAAATAAAAAGTTCTTCGTTAGTACAAATCAATTGTTTTATTTCCTATACAAATACCAGTCCTTGTGTAGATTCAAAGTTAAAAGGAGTGAAGACCTTTGTTGGTACAAGTCCATGGATGCAATGTATCTTTCACTCATTAGATTAAACGGATTCTGTCCTTACATTCGGAATCTGTCACCATTTTCTTGTAAGTCGTAAAAAATATATGCAGTATATCAATAGAATCAGTGTGGGATTCAGTAAATTTCTGGTATATCTGATCATAAATCAAGGGAGTTGTTAATACGTCAACCATACGAAGTAGAGTAATTTCCTTGCTTAACTCTACACACTCATGGTCAAAGTCAAAGGAAATATCGTGAAAGCACTCATCACAAATTATACTAAAGCAAGGTGTCCATTCTTCAAGACTTGACAGCACACAGTCGACAGCCACCTTGCCAAAAGTACACTGACAGCTAGCCATTGTTTCCTGATTCAGCTGGAGCAGACTAAGTCACAATTGAATCGTCATGGCAATTTATTGACTTCATCAGTCAATCAGATTATTTAAATTCAAATGACGTCATTACCTAGTATGGTAGTGTTTCTTTGCTTAGTTCTTGTTACAACTCTACAAAAATGCTATTTTATTCATAGAGCCTACTGGTTATACATGCTAGCACGAGATCAGTGTATTTACACTTTTAAAAGTTTTGTAGCCATTAAGTACAGTTTTGGATACTCCTTTTGCAGTCCGTATCCTGTGAGATATGCAACTTAAAATTACTAGTAAGATACTTTGCTTTAGGAAATGTAGTCTAAAATCCGAGCATATAAGACAATAAGAAAACTAGCTGATATCATTTTATTAAATAATAGTCCATGGTTGGCAACACTTAAAAGTTTGGTATAAGATGCCAACTCCTACCTACATGGTAGATTTATCAATCCATGTCGTATAAAGAGAGTACATTGTAATTATGTGGTGTCAATCACTTGAATTGACATAACAAGCAGTCCAATAGACCTCATTTTCTTCTTATATTACGAGTAAATGTGGTTCCAAACACTCTTTTGACTATAATCAATTCTTTCTAGCTTTCATTTGATTCAAAGTACTTCAAGTACTACTTCTCTCCTTAACCAAACAGTCTTTTCGACCATAACATACATGCAAAATCGTTATATACTCATAAAAATACAACTGAAAGAGTAGATGATATCTAAAATCATGTTCAAGCTACTTCAAGTGTGAGTTTTCTCGTTATATATTGTTTCAAAGTAGTCGGTATTATGTAAATCCACGCTTTTCGCCTTCAAATACGCGTTCAACCTAGTTTAAATGACAGTTTTCTTGTTACATATTGACTAAATATGATTCTTAGGACTTCTCTTTGTATTAATAAAGCGCATAATATAGGCAATTTTAATTTACCAGACTTGATTTCCCAATTAATATGCAAAGTGTACAAGTAAAATAATGTCTATACTCCATTCTGAACAGTTCCTCACGCGAGAAAATCGAAACAATGAATCCTTCATACCATGTTTTTCGTGAAGATATAGTTTGTTTCTCTAATATTTGTGTTGAAATACCTATTTCAATGTTCTATATTAACAAAATTGTATTGCACATGGTCAAATTCGGGTAATCATCTGCTTTGGTGCCGCCATTTTCATATTCAAGAACTTGTTTTGTAACAACTAACCTCTAATATGGCGTTACTCTCGTATTTTCGGGTTTCAAAAGTACCTCAAAGACTAGTTTTCTGCTTAAAATCATGCTCGAATATCTCTTTCACAGTGCGTATCGGTAAATAAGATGACTTCATTCTCTAAGTTTCACATCAATTAGTCCTTTTCGTGTTTTATTAAACTTCTTTCTACTTCAAATGTCACTTTTCTCCCTATATATTGAGTCTACGTAGCTGTAAGAACTCCCTTCCTGATAACAAACACCAAAATAGTTGCAATTTCATCTGAGGAGTCTACTTTAGACACATCATAATCACGTTATCCTATAGATTACCACAAAATAATTCTTTCCAAGGGTAAAATACAATGCAAGAAACTCATTTCTAGTTAAATTATCTGTTAAATATGTTCTCCAAAGTGATAGTTTGATGTTTAATTCATTCTTTCCCTATTTCCAAAGAGGTCTTTTCTCCTAAAAACGCCAATGAATACCCATATGAAGCAGCAAATAGCCTTCAAAACAGTTGCTAATCGGTTAAGTTCTAGTTAAACATGCAGGTCAGAAGGCGTGTTATACAGGTTTTCCATTGCATAGAACAATAAACACCCGGTATTAAGCTAAATTCAGATTTCAAATCTGGTTCAAATGCATCTCGTATGCTATTCAAAGGAATAATCACCCTGTATTAAGGTAGATTCTCTTAAAAGTAGCGTCTATAATTCTGTTACATAATTTTTGCATGCCCTCTGAGGCAATATATAGATGATATTTCAAGTTAAAATAGATTTGTGTAAAATAAATTATGTATATTTCATCGTCTTAAGAATTAAAATCTCATTCATTTATACAAATAGAGGTGTGAAAACAAGCAAAAACACTTCTTATGCAGAATAATCACATCTCTGGAGTAAAAATTATTCATAATTTAAAAGATGATAGTATTATAGCAAATTCTCCTTATACAGGTTTCAAAACATAACTCAGCAATTCCATTACACAATGCTCAAGTATCTATAATGGTAAAGTATACAGATAAGACAGTTTCGTTGTCTTAGCCTTGTCTGATTATACATAAATATTGGATATAACCTCGTATATATCTATATTGATATTTACAAATAGACATATTGATATTATGTATACGTAATTTCTTATATAAAGCTATCGTTGGATAGATTATCTTTTAATATTTATCCTATGAAATATAGTTCTCTTATTTCGTATCAAACCTCACTTTTACTGTTTTCGAACTAATGTCGCCCATGTCTGCTTATTCAGGGAGAGGTACATGCATTGTTTCTTACCTCGATGGAGAAGGTTTTCACTTCTCCAAATCTTCTCTGGCACTGCGAAAATTAAAACAATGCACAACAGATGGCACAGCAACAATTAACGTCTGGGCAGACACAGCACTGTCTACACCCTCTCCAATCGACGCGACCAGATTTCCTGTTTCTCACGATGTCCATCCTCTGTTAGGTCAACGGGTTAAACCAAGGGCCCCAAAGGTGATGTTCTATGCGGAAGAAGATGTCAGTTTTCTCAAAATAATGGTCTGCATATGTCAATTTTCCACCAGCTGCTTGAATTTCGGTAGGGGTGGCTGGGATAAAAACCCACACCACTACTGTTTGATGATTAATTACATGATTGAAGGGAAGGGAGAAAGGTGACAAATGTCTCTTCTCAAAATTTCAAAACAGAAGAAGAAAAAAGTAAAAAAAGTTTTTTCTGCATCTTCCGGTTGCTTTGACAAATTTAGCTTGTGTTCAGACGAATCATTCCGAGAACCATGATCCAAACACTGGCTAGCGTTTTTTACTTCAAGGCGATACTTCCAGGGTTCGAGTCTTGCTAAGTCCCTCTCCGCCAATCATTTCGACATATCTAGCATATGTCTTCTTGATTTGTTATCAAACTGAGTGTACGACAAGATAATACAACAATATAAATTTATAATGAGTTGTCGCTATAGGGTGTTCATAAAATAATTTACATTTATCTGAATAATTAAATAAAATTAAAATAGAGGTAATTGCTGGATCAAAACAATAATATATAAGACGTTGAAGGTAATATATACATCAAATGACTAAACACTTGATAGCAGATTGATTATTGAGTATTTCACGTTTGATACTATTAACCAGTGCATAGAATATACACTGTATGGACAAAAAGTGGTATAATATTGAACATTAATTATTTATCATATTATTATCGTCGACTACTGTATAAATCATAGTTATTACTATAATGTAAGGTAAAATACTAATTTCTGCAACATTTAATGCACCATAGGCGGTAAACGCGTACAGAAAAGCCTTCTTTAAGAAAATTGGATTAACGCAGTCAACGCATGTAACGCACACAATGCAAGCGGTCATGAAAAGGCGCCCTAATGTTTTCGGGCGATATCCCCCATTATACTACTGACCTTTGCGCGTTTATAATTTCCAATATTACCCAAAAAAATATAAAAACTAAAGAAGTGAGAGAAGGAGTTGGGAATAATTTTTTTCCCCAGTTCCCGGAGACAAACCTAGGCCCCTTTTCCGCGGTTTGGGGGGATATTTTTTATATATTTTTATTTGTATTTGTCCTTTGTTTAGTTTGATTTCACTTGAGTTTGTTACATTGTTTATTTATATTCATTTATTTAGTGTATTTTTTACTTTATTACTTGTGTTTTTATTAATGTTTATTTATTCTTTCCCTTTTATCCTTTCAGTTACACATTTAATAGTCACACATCACGAGATATTGTTTATTATTTTATATATTATTTTAGTTTATTTTTTATCATTTTCATTCATTACATTAGCTAACTATTTTCGCTATTGCTTTTCTTTCTAGTTTATATTTTTTATAGCATTACAATTCTCTATATTCATAATTTTATTTACATGAGCATCCCTGCTATATATATATATATATATATATATATATATATATATATATATAGTATTACGATCCTACCAATGTATATATAATATAAGAGTGCTGTAATATAAAATTTCACATCAGCGAAATCCCAGCAGTATATCCCTATTTCTTTAAACTATTTATCGCTATTTCTAGCCCCTTTCCTATCCTACTACTAATCTATTCTAACAAACCTAATCCTAAATAACCTAATCCTAACCAAAGACAGGACTCATCATGGTCAAGCAAGAAGGAAACTGTTGTACGAATATTCCAGCCTCGTAGAATGTAGTGACAAAGGTTTGAAAAAACAAAAGAAAAAAAACGAGGCTCTGTATCCGCATACGGAAAATAAGAATGGAAAGGGATGTTCGGAAAAAGAGAGCGGATATTCGGAAAATGGATTAGGTGTCAGAAGGCATTCTAGTGGTAGTGACGGCATTCGAAGTACTGCTGAAGAGGATCATTGTGGTAAAAGGATGAATTGACATGAATGGAGCGAGCGGCGCAGGAGAAGTTCGAAGCACGGGGAAGGGCAACAGCTGAAAAACCGCCACGATTTCATTTGTCTGAATTAAGGGCATTCACCAAGTACTCAGCGGAAGGTGAAGAGATATTTGCTAGATTGTTCCTGCAACATTTTGAAAGTGAAGCTACGTAAGTCGGTATAAAACCTCACCAATACCTATGGATATTGCACTTCGTATTAACCAAGTCGGCCCTCACATGGTTCAACTTCGGTAATAGTCGTTCTCATAACTACCTACAGTTCAAAGAAGCCTTTTAAGAATATTATCTGTTTGCCGACATGGTGTATGCCATGCTAAACAGATTAAGGACTCTACCCTTCAACCGCAAACAAGATAACAATGTAGAACAATTCGTGACAACTCGCTTCAGTCTTATTAAGGATTTGGATCCAGGTGCTGGTGAAGCGTCCATCTGTTGGTATGATATCACTTATCTCAATTTCATACCAACGTCAACTAGTTTCATTGAAGAACTTGAACCTACCCGATATGATGGGAACAGTTTGACATTTGGAACTCATCCATGATACTTCTGAAGCCCGTACACAAACGATGAAAGAAGGATTTCAGGGAAAGGGGCAGGGTGACGTCTCATCCAATCGCCACAAGAACGTCAACGAGGTGATGGCTCATCAAGTTCATCAGATGAATCTAAAGCAGCAGAACAAGATTGCTCCTATGAGCAGAGGAAAAGAAGCAAAGGCAAGAGAAAATGTTATAAACGACGTAATTACCCCGCTACAAATGGACAGAAATATAGTGAGGACGTAAGAAATGAAGGAGGTGAAAAGTTAGATGAAAGACAAACAATGAAACAAGGATCACCGGATGAAGGGAAAGGATCTGCTGACACTAAATTCACAAACCCAAATAACTAAGTTAGCGCCCCACCTCGAGGGTCTGAGATGGGAGTGGTGAAATAAAGACCCATAGATCTGATATTAATCAATATAACGACGTCGAACTTGAGAATACCGTGAAGAATAAGGTTGATTTTTGAAGTCTATGGATGTAATACGCTATGGATGTAATACCTAGTGTGGATCGTCAGTAGTCATTTTTTTCCGAATCAATGTGAGCGAGTGAGATTACGATACCGATACGGATGCAGACGTCTCCAGTGATGTTAATCAAAGAGGATATGCAGATGTTGTGATGACCATCCGAGCTGAGGTATCGGTGTTAGAGGTAGTTTGCATGGCACTTTTCGACAGTGGGGCCGACGTCTCTCTGTGTTCATGGGGCTTTTGGAAGAAGGTCACGTCTCTCGTTTCCAATCCCAGGTTGACAACAGTTTCCAACGTTATTTTGGTCGACTACACTGGAACCCGCAATAAGAATGTACTAGTAGAGATTAGGTTACCTATCAACATTGTCAACCAATTCGTATATCACAAGTTTTACGTCGTGAAGGGATTGAACAATGAGATGTTCCTTGGCAAAGATTTCATGACTAACTATGGAGTTCGTCTCGAATTTGGTAGAGCAAGAATATCGTTGGATATATCAGGAAATAGTTTGACTCTTCCAATGTGTGTACCCTTGAATAGTAAGGAAGATACGGTCTGCCATGTGACAACCGAAGTAAGTATACACTGTAAAAAGTGGAAACACGAAATGGATGAAAGTTACTCCGCTTCATGGAAAAATAAAAATCGAAAATTAGCGTTTTGTTGTATTTACTCTTAAATGTGGATATAGTGTAAGCCTTTTAGTGCAAAGATTAGTAAAATTAACTCCATTTTAAGGTTTAACATTTTCTTTGTAATAGTTTAACGTTAACTGAAAATGGGTTGAAACTGGACAAAGTGATTTGTCCGTGAACGTTTATCTTATTTTACGCTTAAAACTCGGTCATTTTCTAATCGAAGTGTAAGCTAAACTGGCAATTTTGAGGTTACGTACTTTTGTGGATGAATTTTAAACCTTAGTGGGATATTCTAAAATCCAGTAACAGGAGTAACGTTACTTGCTTGTCACTAAACGTCCCGCCATTTTGAGTGTTTATTGCCTTTACACTGTGAACAGTAAACAGCTTACCGGTGGACCGAGAACGGCAAGGACTGTATTGGCGAAAAGAGAAATTAATTTAGGTATAAATCTTTACACTGTAGCAACCGTATCTCTCCTTTTTTCACGAGACATTCCTCATAGTAAAGTCAAAAACATGTTAATGATTAACCCCCTTCGCAGTAAAACCCTAGCTATAGATATCGCTCGGAAAGCCAGAAACACCAATTGTCTTCGTAGCTAAGTGACAAGAGCGTCTAACTAGTGTGCGTGTGGACCCTGGATCGAAACCCAACCACTTCAACTTTTTTTTAATTTTAAAGGAATATTACCTTTTATTCTTTTCTACTTTAAAAACTGGCTGAATGTAGGTTAATCCAAAAAGTGGAGGCAGCTAAGCTGCTTCCATTTTTTGGATGAAGGTTGTGTTTCCTATTTTTACAGTGTAGATGCAGGCAATGACAAAGAGCCAGTCAAAAGTTATTCACAGAAGGATGCGAGTGCCACCAGGAGTCTACACAATTTTGTCGTATTGTCCGTCACACTAAATGCAGCTGTCACGGTAAGCTCATGAGGCAAGAAATGATTCAATGGAGTCGGGATCTTGAAGACAATGTTGACTCTTGTCGTACAAAAATTCAGAATACGCTAGATCTGAACCGAGTACACCGCGCAATGATCGCGCTAGTAGAAGGAAACACTCTCGCGGATAAGTTGCATGTTGCAAAGGTGGAAAAGGCACGGTGTTCCAGATGTATATAAAGGTTCGTGCGTATCCATGATTATGAGTCAATTGTTCGAGCGCCATATGTAACCGAGAGTTTAAAATGAGAATTTATTTTCTTTTGCTTTATAATAGTGGACCAAGAGTAGTACCAGAGTGCAAGATAGATGGTGTGCACTTACACAGGAATTTAGACTGTAATAACAACTCCAATGTGGAACAAACAAACTACGTTATTATGTATATTAATGGGTAAGAATGTTTAAAGACTGAGTAAGACTAACAATCATAATTATGAATTATCTATATTTGTTTGCAGGACGAATATGATATCTTTCATCAAGAGTTAATGAACATATTGTAATAGCCCGGACAGGACAGTACCCCATCCAAAACATTACCTGCTGTGGGAAATATACATTGTTCGTATATCATAAGACAGCATTTGATTTTAACAGTTCACGCCTTTACTTTTTTCGGAGCTAAGATTCCTGAGATAGTGAATGCTCCTTTGGAGGCTTCCTATCCAGTGAATTTTCTCAGAAGGGAATAGATTGAATGGTGATTCGAGCCCTGCGTCTTGGATGCCTCCAGTGGTGATATCCACCCCGTCGGGGATTCCCACTGAAGTGGCCATTTCGGTGCAGGATTAATCCTCATCCATCCATTCAACGGAACTTTCATTCTGTAGCCTTTTCATCGTACGCATGCCAAGTGGTTGTCGAGAGCAAAACGTTACAACTTTTGACTTGATTAATGCAATTTCACTGTTTCAGAAGTTTATTACATCTCAGACCACATCACTTTGGCTGCCTTCCACCTGTTCCTAGGATTTGGAATTTCCGGTGGACAAAGAATTATTGTTTTACAAGGTGTAATCATTGTTACCTTCTATTACCATTTGCTTCAGTAATGAAACAAATATCACGCTTAATTAGAAAAATAAATGCATTTGTACATCTGGCTAATCCTGATTGTGAGGCGTTCCGCCTTTTTACTTTGCACACAAAATAGACAAAACAATTTTAATAGAGATAACAATTAATGATTACTTGCACCTGAAGTGAGTTTAGTATCTTTGCACCTTAGCATAGCAGGTAGCAGTGAGCAAACAAATGTCTGTGTTCGGGTATGTTTATGGTTATTTTAATAAATTTCGTTGGGAGGTCATTGATTTTTATGAGGAGACAAGAAAGGGGTAGCCTAATAGAAGTCGTTTCTATAGAATAAATGCAAAACTGCTAGCAATTTAAATTTGTATTACAATATCTGTAGTCTTGCAAATCGAGATCCAGGAATTTCTCACGATGAAATATCAAGGGAGGACACCCCCTGTTCAGTGAATTTCCTTAGGGGGGTGTAGCCCAAGCCTAGGGAGGGTGTTGGGGGTGTAGCGTACTCCCTGGCTTTTATAGATATAGTTACTTACTTTTTTAGCAAATAATTAGTACAAATATAATTGAAATAAACAGTTGAAATCCCTTCTGGTCAAATTAGAACAATTAACAGTAGACCTATAAATAAGCAGAATAATAGAAAAGTGAATTACATGATAATTACTTCCAGAAATAATTTTTACCTTTTGGTTTCGTAAACACAGAAACACAAAATATTGTACGTACATTTGTATATGGTATTCTAAAACATTAGCATACTATTTAGAATATACAGATATATTTATATTTTCTTATTTTCTTTCGTAAATACAGATATGGAAAATAGTGTTAGCCCTAACATTACATAAATGATGTAATGAAATAAATTACCAAACTATACATTGCACAGAGACTGAACATTGTTTTAATGTGTTGTATTGCGTTTGTATCGCACATCATATAAAGAATCTAACTTGACTTTCTAACATACTTTAGTGGAGTGTGTAAAACATTAAAAAATGTGCGAAATCCTTGGGAGATAGAAGCATTTCACCCACCAACAATCTGCTATTAATTTTTCTCTCCCACTAAAGTCTTCCCGAGAGGTTAAGATGAAATGATAAAAAGGAATTTAAAGTCATATTTGTAGTTGTATCCAATACATCTATTTAGTAAAGTTTATGTTTGAGAGAATGTCGCTTAGAAAGGCTTATAGTTGGTAAGATATCAATATGGTTTAATAGGGTAATATAGAAATGCCCTCCAAGCAGCATGCATAAGTTATCCTAAAATAATTAGATGTTAAGTAAAGGTAAAGCTATCCCTGTATGATAGGCACGCCCCGTGAACAGCGCATGGGGGACGTGGATATTTGATCCACTACAGATGAGGCCTCTCCCCGGAGGGAGGAGATTAGTCTGCTGCTCCCACGCTGACCAGACGGGTTTGGAGAGGAGAGCCTAAGCTCTCACTGTGATCGCCGCTATCTTTTATTCATAGAAGCTCCCAAATTGCTTCACAATGCTGGGTGGGCACAGTTCCAGAACCACACGCCTTGGAAAAGATCCTTGGCAGCGCCGGGAATAGAACCCGGGACCCCTCAATCCGTAGTCAGTAACGATAACCACTAGATGACCAAGGGTGTCATATACAAAATATGTGCTTCTCTTTGCCGTTCCTTAGCGATTTCTCACCCTCAGTATAACGGAAAAAATCTAACCTTATTTTCTACCCTGATTCCGAGAATAATGTAAAATATTTAAAATGCAAGATGGAGCAAAAGGTCAGTTATTAAGCACAATAAAAAAGTAAAGTTCTTTAAAAACGAAAAAAGAAAGAAAGAAAAACGCGTTGCTGAACATGAGGCTGTGGCGATAAGGTCGTAACATATCCACCCCACCTCACCCCTTCGTCTCAGAAACTAAAGTCTGAACGATCGGCTGCTCTCGTCAATCTTCTGATTGGCTGCCATGTACTCTTATCGAAACAAAAATAAAAATAACAAGTAACACATAAGAAATTAGCATGTAACTATTCTTATCAGTGGTAGAAACAAGAACATTGGTTTGGCAGTCGAGAAAATGAATAATTTCCGCTATAATATCTAAACTGTTAAATATAACTGTTATTTTTAAAAAACCATAACAATTATAACAGTTACAGCAAAATTAAATGTTATTAAATAACAGTTACGTTATTTTTTGCCCATCTCTAATAGACAATAAGTGTAAATCGCTTACAGAAGGAGAGAAATGTTATGAGTGATTCAATAACATTCTTTCTTTTTTGTATTATTGGTTTGGTGTCAAAAAATTTCATAGCCCTGTAATATACGTAGAATATTTGGAAATCAGTTTTGGGTGAGACGTTAAATAATAATCAAGTCACAAAAAATGTAAATAGATACGAAAGTAACTTCTATGCTTGTTCTTCACGAAACGTCACCCACAGTCGTGCACTGGTCCTAGAGCCGGGTTTCTCAACCTAGGGGTCGCGAGGGAAACTAAAAAAGAAAATAACTAGAGTTTTGTAGGTTTAAACTAATAAATTTCAAAGAAAGCATTTTATTTTGATTGTCGTTTTTAATAATTACTAAAGATAATATTGTTTGCTGAATAGTTTTGGATAATATAAATAGGATATTTATTATAAATACAGGAAATGAACTGTTATGGTTTGAATTGAAAAGAAAATATTACATAAAATAAAATAATTGTGGGTCGCCGGCTAGAAACCACGGTGAAAGGGGCTCGCCAGCTAGAAGGCATGGTGAAAGGGGGTCGCGGATGAAAAAGATTGAGAAACGCTGTCCTAGAGAGAGACAAGCCATTTATAATCCTCACCTCAAAGATTATACCACCTGAATGGTAAGTCTTATCAGGGACAGATATTCCTTCTTTCTGCAATCTTATGAAAACTTTTCAGTAGCTGGTTTCCGTATATAACATACTCATCTGCGTATTTCGCCCGTGTTCAAATCATTCAATTGGGAGGAATCGATTGAGAGAGTGAAATTCGAACTTAACGAACCATCGACCTTAATGGCCAAGTTGAATGCTAAAAGAGAACATAAATAGTTTCGATAATGGACCCCTTTTCTTTCCGAATAGCTCACGTTTAATTGTTATTAGTTGAGAACGCAAGATAATTAAATAAAAGATTCACAGAAATATATTTCTCGAGATATCTCAAATTGATATTTTAAAAATTTAGAGAAGAGCGAAGAAAATTAGAACAGTCTTTCCCTCCTTCTCAACCCTGTTTACTATACGTTTGCATTGGTTCAATTGAATCAGTTATTTCAGAAACTGGACCTCTCCACTTTCTGGCGGAATTAAGTTCTTCGTGCAGATGCTATCATGAAAGGTAAATCTATAATTTCAGACACAAACCGGTTATCTGATACCACAACATAGAGCTTTTGGAGAAGTTCCCGATGACCGATTTCTGCCTTAAACGGTATCTCTACCTTTCACAATGAAACGGCAGGCAGAAGTGAAAGCAGCAAAGAAGTGGAGAAGCCCGGTTTCTGAAATAACTGATTAAATTCTATTATAGTGTCACACTTTGTGGAAAGCAATTAATTATCTAATCATAATATAACATTGTACTTACTTCCAGTGCCTTCATCTTTCACATCTTGAACGATCCGACGGACACTCTGCGTAAACTTTCCTACTAAGTTGGTGCTCCCTGAAAAGTAAAAAGACAGAAACAGCTAAGTAGTGATATTAGAAACTCTTGCTAACGTAAATGATCTTTTATATTTCTTTCAGATTGCTGCTTAAGTTTGAAGTCTAATATTAAATTTCAATTAACATGTCAATAAGTTTTGACAGCGAAATGTGCTTTCTATTATTATACACCGTAGAGATTATTGTCCCCACTGTAGAGTAAAATTTCTTACATATTAAATGATGAGAAGAAAAGGAAATATTGAACAGATATTTTATGTTTTCCACATGATATAACTTACTATTTTAGTTTTAATATTTGTAAAACCAGGTTATAGAGCAGACAAAGGACGTAAACACCGAGCGATGTAGCTCAGTTGATAGAGCGTTGACTTCACATTCGGAACGACTAGTGATCGACCATTCTGACTGAGGTTACCCCAGGGTTTATCTTCAGTAACACCAGGCAGATGCCTGAATGGAACCTTCATCATAGACCGTTGCTGGCTCCTTCCCACATCCTTTCCCCTATCCTATCCTGACTTGAGCCATAGATACATGAAGACCACAGAGTAACTTTGTAATCACATTTGTCTACTGTTTTGTTTATATTACAACTAACTTGAACTAAACAAGTCAACCAAACGCAAAGTCTGACACTTATCTCAGACCTGAATCACACAGAGAAACCTGTCAAATCTTGATAGGCTAGTCTTGCCCAAATTTCCTACGTACCTGCAGTTACCGCACTTGACTGTTTTTCTTTACACTTTAAAAGTGTATAAAACATACTCAAGAAATGAGTAAAAGTTGATTATTTTTTTGGAATTTCTTTTATATACTTGTTATGAATGAATATGAACATGCAAACTACGATTACTAATTGTAATCAAATCCTTATGTAAATGAATATGTGTGTGTGTGAGTATGAGCATCTCTTGCGCAAGACTAGGTATACGTGTATTCAAATTATCCTATATTAATTCCATGTATCCATTTTGTGTATAAACCTGTGTCTCTTTACTTTTTTAACAGTTCCAACATTCACAGTGGAGCAGATTTTTTATGTTCAGTTACCACCTTTTTGTTGTATCTCAGCAGCCCGCTTCAAACTTTCCCTTTTTAAAAGTTTGAATTTCATTGGTTCCTTTAGAAATGCGGGAAAGTTCGAGTTGAATAGACAGCCGTTGAAAGAGAACAGTATATAAAGGTAGCCGACTCTTTTGTTGTGCTACTCATTTCATACCAAGTCTTCGTACATTAAACTTATAATCCGAGGTCCGTACTCGTGTCGGCTGTGATGCTGGACTTATACTCAAGTAGCGAGAATAGTTTTATTTGAGATGTCCTACTGTGATAAAGAGACATTGTTCCGGCCCCACTGTGAGGTCAGACGAGCAGATGTTCAGAAATAAGTTGTTACGGACGAAACAGAAAGAGGTAATGTCGAACTTCTGAATTATTCTGTTAAATATATATTACAAATTAAGTAGAAATTAATCAGTAGATCAAAGTGGTTAGGTAGTTATGTATATATCTGAATAGCTTATATAAAAGGAAAAAGATAAGTCGAAGGAAAATTGATCCTTTCGAAAAAGAATTATTAAACCTCCTGAATACTGGAGAGAATAAGTTAATTCAGATATATAAGAACATTAAATAGATAGATAGTAATTTCAACCGGTCAGGTACAAACAGTTAATCATTCCCATACGAGAAATTCTAAACCTTTCTTATACGTCTATATTTACGAAACCTACGCCATGATCTCAGAATTATAGGATCGGTACTTTCAATTCAGGACAGGATTGCTTCCATTTTTTGCTGATTCCACCGAATCGCGTAACTGCCACCAAAATTCTGTATTAAAATAATTAGTAGTACCAACCTAACTATTTCTAACATCTGCTGAGAGACAACAGATACGAAAGTGGTACTACAAAACGAACAACGGAAACCATTATTTCGTTATTTCTTATTGCAATAAACTCCTTCTTATTATTATTAATCGAATTCACAGAAATATTATTGATCTTTAGACTAGTGTAATAGTATCTTATTCCCGATAGTCTCTAATATTGAAATACTCAGCTCGTTACGTGCGGGTTGTATGCTGGTTCTTGACCTGTACAATTTTTGGATTTATTATTTTGTTAGTATTGACCAGTGAGGTGAGAAAGAATTCCTTACTTATCTATTCTAGCATCAGTAGATGCGAAACAAGTGTATTATTATTTTCATGTTTATGCTAATTTCTCCGTTATCGGAATACCGCAGTCTAAACGAATCCTTGGGCCATATTATTATTCCCTATTGACAACAGCCGCAACGTAAATCAAAGAATCGTCATTATTAATTCGGTGTTCTATATCTTGGTAGATAACGTAACTCTTTTCGAAATACAAAAACGAATTAGTAAAATAAAGGGAAAAATAGCTAAAAGCATACTGCATTTTAGCGCATTTTATGTACACTTCTTGTAGACATATGGACAAGGTTTAATTTGAAATGTTTCTACGGAATTAAAGTGCACAGAAGTGATTAACAGTTGATTAAGTTAAGGTGTGCAAGTTCAGTGTTCACGAACAGAGCTGAAAACGGGTTACTTTTGCTTACTCGTTTGCCCGATCTGACCCGAACACATGTGACCCGATCTTAAATTTAACCCATATGACCTGAATAATCCGGTGGCCCAGTTTCGATCCGAATGACTCGGAACACAGTTTTGACCGTAATGACCAGACTGACAACTCGGCGACCCTATGATCGATTCTTGACCCAATTGGCCCGGTGACCTGCCTTGTTCCTGTGGTTTGAATCAATGAATATTGTAATTTGTGAGATTCCTTGAGAAGTGAGCTAATGAACGGGAGCTTCATCTTTAAAAGTGTTAAAAGATTTTTATGCTTTTCTTAATAGCATTTCCTTAAACTCTATTTTACTTTTGTTAATGGTCTCTAACACAAAATTCTCTCAGAATAGCCATTCCGAGGGGGTGTTTGCACACCTATGACGGTATTTTTCGGGTGTTTGAGCTAATTCCTATCTTACTACTATTATTAAGAACTTTTCGGGGGCGACTTTTTCTGCTCTGAAATGTAACAACTCCGTCCCGGACACAACAGAAGAAGAAAGGCTGTTCAAAAGCAAAAGTGCATAATAAGGAAATAATTAAATCTCTGCTTTGTCCTCCGGGTCATCGAGTCAAAATCGGGTCACCGGGTCAGACCGGGTTTCAAGCATAGACTCGGTGACCCGATGAACCGGTCCAAAACTTGACCGGGTGACCCGTTTCAGCTCTGTTCATGAAGTGTACATTTTACTCCATATACTAATGCTACTTACATCGTACGTAAATTAACCGGATATTTATTAAAGTTTAAGAATATCTAATATCTCAGCTGGCTATTTTCAATTTAGAATTTTTCTAATTAGTTGCTCGAAAAGAATAAATATACTGACTATTCTAACCTACAGAATTGTATCGAAGATTATTTTTAAAGCCATTGCCAATTTACACTGTTATGTACATGTGTTAGGATTTGCTTTACAGAGGACACAAAATACGATTTATTTAATTTTATCGTGAATTAATTATTTAATAATTTACATGTATTGATGTCTAATATTTACTCAACAGCTGAGGGGTGTGTAATGGGATTTGCAAACAAGAAAGCTAAATATTGGATTTAGTAATTTTAATTATGCAACCTTTCCATCTGAAGATTAACAAAACTTTTGTCATTCATTTTAATGGAATTTGTAAATATGGGCAGCTTGTGTTCAGATAAACATACTGTTTCAAAATTAAAATCACGAATACAAGTAACATATAGGCCTACCTCTTTCACACACACACACACAAACATGATTGCAGTATTTCTAGTATATTACTACCAGCTAATTTTATTTTCTTATGAAGACAGATTAGCTCAGAATATATTTTCAGTTGGCAAACCTGAACTTTAGATTCTACAATCTACTTTCTCACATCTCCTAAGTTACTTTTGAGTTCTTGTTTTCAACGGGAACGCAAATAGAAGAGAGATTAACGTTGGAGTCATTCCACGCTAAATCATCCAGGGGAATCCACGCCAAGTTACAATGAAATTTTGTATGTGGTGTCTACCAACAAATGAAAAGCTGATATATTTTATTTTCCCATATTTGGTTTGCTTTGATTTTTATGACCTTCTAGAATTACACCAATTTTTCACGTTATTATAGACCACTTCAAAGAAACGGAACGACATTGTTTCCTTCAACTGCATATTTCAAAGTACCCTCAGAGTTTTCTTATGTTTAATGAGAATTTCGAAACTGTTGTCTATATTAACATAAAAATTTCAAAGATATGAAAAATCTACCTAAAATAGTCACAACACAGTTTCAAAATTGTGCCTATAACTCTGCATATTTTTAGTGTCTCAAACGTATTTCTAAATTAAAAAAAATAAGTCTGATTAGAAAGACTATAAATGTACTTTTAAGGAAGTAAAGGAAAATCTACGGGTTCGAGTATAGGTCAGGAGAAGGATAAGATTAATCTATCTTGTTGCCTTATTTCTGCCCTGGCGAATCGTACTGAATATTATTAGTCACATATCAAGAATTATAAATGTCTGTAGTTATTTTAATTATACCTTTCATATGGATAGCTTATTATTATCCATTATTGATTTTCGGGAGCAGATAATTTGAATGACGCATATCCGAAAGTTCCCTTGACTGTTAACTAAAACAAATTTATCAATCTAGATTACATATTTTCGAATTTTTGGAACTAAATATAGTCTGATAATTCATATATCAAATAGCATCCAGAATATTTGGATAACAATTATCTGGACTATTTAAGAGCAGTTTTAAGGAAATTCGGATGAGGATTGCCAAAGCAATGATTAAAGACAAATATAAACATAGTATAATAATGGGTGATTTAAACATCGACGTCTTAGGGAATTCAAGTGAACCCTTAGATTATAAATGCATGCTGCAGACACTCGAATTGAACTTGTGTCATTTGGGACTCACACAACACTCAGAAAGCTTTGAATCTGCTATTGATCACGTTGCAACATCGAATCCCGAGAAAACTACATTCGGCAAACTTTCTGTCACTGACATGTCCCGTCATGATTTGATCTAGCCTACCTCGTATATTCACTTAATCCTCTCAAAACTCAACATAAAACCATAACATATCGAAACCTCAGAAATATAAATTAAGAGATTTTAAATGCAGATGCCACTCATATCCTGCCAGGGAATTAGTAACATTTAATAGGTCGGTGGATGACAATGTAGATCTTCTCAATTCACAGATACTGTATTTGTATGACAAACATACGCCACTGAAAGAGAAAAGAGTGAAACATAATTCAAATCATTTGATGACAGATTATATACAACAACTGAAATTGGAAAGAGATAAAACCTACAAAATATACAGACAGGAAGTAAATGTTAAATCCGAACTTGATCAGGAATCTTTTATGATTTACAAAAGACTCAGAAACCAGTGCACCCAAGCTGTACGACGGAAGAAAAAAATCATATTTCGAAAGTTTATTGGAGGTTCTTAAAGATAACAAACGGCTGTTTAGAAAACTAAACAATTTAGGCATACATATAAAGAACAAAGATGAACATACAATGAAGATCCTAATATATTGAATGAATTCCTTTCTCAAACCCCTATTGTTATTGATACGCCTGTGAAACAGGAAACTATTAGTACCGGTTAGCTTGTAGATAGTAACAGAAATTGCAAAAATTATATGTTCTATTTCTCTTGTGTTTCCTCAATAGAAGTTTATCAGGTCATCAATAAGATAAAAAGTTCTGCTGTTGGCTCGAATGGCATATCAATAGATTTTATAAAAATGATTCTACTTCATGTCGTGTATCCATTAACAATCACAGATAATCAGTCAGTCTATCAAAAGTGTATTTCCATCTGCTTGGAAACATGCTTACTATTGACCCATTCCGAAGTTAAATACTTAATCTGCGTGTAGCAAATACCGCCCATTAACATTCTATCACATCTTTCCAAAATACCGGAATTTGTTATCCACAAACAAGTCATACGATACATAGATCAAAACAACTTACTCATGGAGAACCAATTCGGCTTTAGAAAAGGTCACACAGCACAATGACATCCCTTATCAACATCACCGAAGATATCCGACAAGCAATCGGTCTCAATGATCTTAACTCTATTACTGCAGATTTCAGTAAAATCTTTCAGTCAGTTGATCACGATATTCTTCTTGTAAAATTAGAATACAATTTTTAATTTGCCGAACATACCGATGGTTTCAATAATACCTGAACGACCGTAAACAGGCAGTTTCAATAAAACAAATCTTGCTCTGAGTAGAGGAACATCACCTGTGGAGTTCCACAAGGATCGATTCTTGGACTATTTTTATTTACGATGTTTATGAACGATATTGGATCACAATACAATGAATGTAGTTATCACTTGTTCGCATATGACGTACAGGCCTATGTAACATCTGAATCTAATCATCTTGCCATATAACATATACATGTCTAGTCAGAACGCAATGATCTGGCGCTAAATCCTAGCAAAACTCAACTTATAATAATAGGGGCTCCAAACACTTTAGTGAAAATCAACAATCAGGATTCGTATGCTCAAGAAGTTCAAATTAGGAACGAGGAAGTTAAAAGAGAAGATAAAGTAAAAATTCCAGGTACTACTTTTGATGAAACATTATCATGGTCGGAACGTGTAAAACAAATCTGGAAGTGAGTACATAGAAAACTGTACCCACTCAATCTTTTGAAAAACTTTTTTCTTCACATATTAGAATCACGTTGGTACAGTCTGTCATATTCCAGCTCTTCGATTACTGTGACACAACGATCTGTCCGCCAATGTAGCGAATAAATGGCAAAAAATGAAAAATAAATGCGTTCAGTTTATTTTCAATGATAAAAAATATATGATCATGTATCAAGCAAGTTCACTGCACTAGTCTAGCTGAAACTAAAGGAGAGAAGAACGTTCATATTCTTCTTCGGTTATTCAAGGCAATAACTTTAAGGTCTCCTGAACATCTGGCATACATGCTGAAACCTGTGCACCTCAATCATAGCATAAACACTCGCCCACATAATAATGTTACCTTAAGGACACCAAAACACAGATCTGAAAGCTATTCGAAATGATTTCCAGTGTACGGAATCCAACAATAGAACAATCTTCCTTCGGCAATTCGTACAGACAGCTTATTAAATAGATTTAGAAATATACTTAATAGTAATTTTCTTACACTTGCCCATAACAGTGCAAAACAATGTTAATATCATTTGAAGGCTTCTTTCTCTTCAAGAAATAAATACGGTGCGTCGAAATGCTAGTACTTTCGCTTCAATGTTTACTTTTATCGGAGTTCAGCACATTTAAAACCTTTGGCACTATTCCTGTAGTATTCAATCATATATTTCTTGAGTTCATTATATATATATATATACAGTATCAGGACCATAAACACTATTCACATTTGCAGCCGCCTGGCTTGCGGTTTCGCCTTTATAGAAGAAAAACTGTAAAATATAGCGTATTTTCTCTTTGCTAGTGTCCATTTTGACGCGCGTTCACACAACACTGAGTCAACTCATCACAACTATCTGAACAGTGTTTGTAGTACGCAATCTCATCGTTTGAACGCCATCTCGTTGAACCCGATCGGACTTATACAACGCGAGATACAGATCACTGAAGCCATCTATTGGCAAAATAATGGATTACTTTTTACTACACCAGATATTTAGAGTTTTTTTGTTTTGGTTACTTCCTGTTATATTATTGATATATGGTTAAGTGTAAGACAAGGTTATAAACCTTAACTTTGACATGTGAAATAAGTCTAAATAAATTTAAAAAAAAATGAATACACTGGAATAGTAAGTGCATAATTCGGACACCCGAATTATTTGTATGATGACAAATAATCCAGATTGCAAGTTATTTGGGCGAAAAATATTAGTGATTTCCAGATAATTTGGATGTCAGATCTACGAACAGTGTAGATGAGATATGTCCGAATTTTCAATATTCTGAATATTTCATATAAATATCGCGGATATTAACTTTCTGAATTATCCATGCATTTGAAATGTGGATAATTTGGTTATCCTATTTCCTCCAGAGTAACTGTCACCCAAAATATCTGCATTTAAGTGAACCAGAAATTGATCTTCAGACTTTATTTGTACTTGCCACCCGTGTATCCGAATAACTTCCACCTGTGTATAGCAGAATTTTCTTAATATATTTAGGCTCTTCTGATATCTGGATAACCAATATCGGAATAAGCAGGATGATTCCTAACTAATGGACAATTGTAGATGAAAAATTACCTCATACATCTTTACCTCACCCCATATCTGTTTTGAGTAACATATAACTTCAAATCACACTGTATAACACGTCACATGGAGTGTGTGACCAGTATTGGCTATAAACTCCCGAAATTTTAACAACGGGTCAAAATTCACCTCATAAGGCACACAAAACAATATTAACCGCGTTTATTGTGGAAGGACTCACGAACCCGGTATGACAAGAGATTCGGGAAATTTAAACCTGTAACACAAGTTTTTATATCTCTAAACACAACAAATATTTACGTCAGAAGGTACATGAAACTTTCTTGAGCCTAGTTACTCCTTTTCGTACGCCATTTATGTAAACTTCTCGATGGGCAAAAAAAGTTGGCCTTAGAATATTGAGACATTTTGTGTGTAAGTGTATCGCAATTTACACTATACATTATAATGAGAAATCTCTGTGTAGTTTCCTGTGTTAGGCAGGAAATGCCTAACCCCAAAACAGTTAGTATAAGATATTTTTAGAACCGTAGTCTCGAGGGCTTTAGTCTCGTAAGGTAAGTTTCAAATTTCCAAAATGGGTGAAAATTTAGTTACAAAATAAATGAAACTTTTCTGCATCTTGTTCTTTCCTGTGACCCGTTGATGAAAAAAATCTCATAAGGCAAAAAGATTGTGAGCTTACTACATTAATACAATATATTTTAAATGGTGAAAATTAGCCTAATAAAGTACATGTAAAATCACTTCGAAATTCCTGTAGATGGATCCCTCAAATCCAAAGTTGCTTGTAAAGTAAGATACCATTTAAATTTCCAAAAGGAACAAAAATCTACCAAATAAGTTATATGGAAATATTTTGCTCTGTGTTGTTCCGTTTCATTTGTCATTCTTAAAAGCACATATCTGAGAAAAAATGTGTCACACCTTAAATGAAATAGAAATTTTTGTTAAAAGAATCTGAATTTATGTCATTAGGCTTAATGTAAATTGGTTCTCTTTATCAAGACAAAAAAAAAAAAATACTTTTTAGTTCAGTAAAATTACATACATGTTAGATAAAAGCACAGAAAGAAAGAAAATGTGGATTTTGTAGGGGCAGGAGAAAATATAAATAATATTTCACCCATAGAAAGGAAAATGAATCAGTGCTTATTCCATTAAAAGAACTAATATATATATATATACATAAATATATACATAAATATCTAATACTTCCATAAATTAATGTACATAAAAGGATTGTATTTGACTACTTTATATCCAGATATGGAAATACTGAACAAAACTGAAAATGATAACATCATAGGAAAGTATTTAAAAAGAATATTAAATATCAATAGTTTTCCAAAGACAGCAACATTTTTAGATTTTTTGTTTTTACAAAAGCATATGACAAAGTATAAAACACTTTAACATGGTTTATTTCAATGACATGAAAATAGACATCGTAGGAATAGATTCATAAGGATCATGCTACCATTAAAACACACCCGGTATTTCTCTCCAAATTCAAATGAGGCAAACATATTCTCTCTTAACCGAATCTATTAAGAATTAGACTAAAATTTGCATTATTTATGAAGAGGAATAAGGAACATTTAATCGAATGTTTATTTTAAGATACCGAGTAAGAAGGCATGTGTACTAGTAGGTGCTGTGTATCTGCACAGAACACGCTCAGTGCAGTGGCAACACAGCTCAAAAATAGTGCTTTTGTTAAATTTCCTATCGTAAGGAGTAATAATTTAAATGAACAACTAAGCGAAGAAACGAAGATTCAAGATATGATCCAGTGTTTGAAGTGTTGCGTCTCGTTTCATTTAAAATGGGTAAAAGTAAGTGCAAAGAAGAAAATATTTTATTGTGGCGAGTGTGCAAGTGAACAGAAGTGGCGGATGCTTCAAATAATGTATTGTGTTAGAGAAAGCCTAGTTTTGGTTCTGCATGCAAGGCTAAAATGCGAAAACTCCCATACGTGTTAAACAAGTTATGACATAAATACATATACATTTTTGTGTTATGATTTTCTTCTTATTTTACTCCTTCCAAACTTCCATTTCACTACCGGTCCAATTTATAATACTAGTGGTACAATTTAGAAGGACTTCTAAATTGTACCACTTTGCATCTTTGCATCACAGATTCCAAACCAGCACACCTGGAGTTTGGAAATGGGGACGTATTTGCGCAAAGGAACAAGCTACAATATACAGTCCTTACATTTCACTAATCTGCTATAGGTTATGTATAAATCAAACCAATACTCAAAGTGGTACAATTTATGAGACTTCCCTATTCTGTTTAAACGCAAAAAAGGGATGTCTCTCTTTACTAAAAATGCTGAAGAAAACTCCAAAATTGTGAATCACAGGTTCAATTCCCGCCAGGATCCATAGAACGGAGTGATTTGGAGCCCACATTACCAAAATGAATTGTAGGTCCCTTCCTCAGAAGCTCACCAACTCGTTTAGGACGTTAATAACAATTCAATCAATCAATCAATCCAAAATCATGAATCCGTACATTAACATAGATTCAGCGCTCTATTACTAATATAGGATATTCGAGGGTGACAATACAATATACAATCATTTAATGTATGGCAGAATAAATATAATAATTTAATATGGAATTCTTTATCCTAAAATAAATACTAGACTGCAACGATGTTGGTTTTTGACTGATTGCAGAACACTTTAGGATTTGGGTGTGCGAAGCTCTTAATATAGAAAACAAATTAAAAAAGGATAAAAGCACGCTTTTTTAAACAAAGAGAAATAGTCTAAAAGTAAAAACTAATAAATTTATGAATCGGAAAATAAAAGCGTGGGTGCTCTTCCTTACCTTACCATAAAATCATATTATCTCAGAGCACCCACGCTTTTATTTTCCGATTCATAAATCCATTATTTTTTACTTTTTAATCCATTTTTCTTTGCTTAAAAAAGCGCGTTTTTTAAACCCTTTTTTATTGTACTTTTCTAATTAACTTACACTCTTTTTAATATAATTTTTGTTTTCCCATTGAAATTTCAGAAGCGTGTGATTTACATGATTTCAGGATCGTATTGCGGTATTAAGTGCAGAGGAAGAAGACCCATAACTGAATCCTCTTGTTGAATTTTTCTACATGCCATAATATCTTTATATATAAAACACTTATATCTGTCTCTTTACGCGCGTCTGCGTGCACGCACAACAATCTCAGAATATAAATATCAAACTTTTCACGTTGTTAGAAAACACGAGACGATTCAGTTATATCAAAGTGATTCCTGTACCCCTTCTGGATCTCCATGGTTACCAACTTATAAACTTCCTATGACAAAAAGTTCCAAAAGCAGTTCATGTAACAGTTCCAAATGCAGTTCATGTGACAGTTCCGATTCAATAATTGATGCAAGATTCACTTACATCAATAATGTAACATGTAGAGAACCTGTTTTAAGATTATTAGTGAGGTTCATCAATTAATGGGGGGAATCCTGTTCGTGGATATCAAAAGGGCACGTTGAAGTCCTATACTCCAGATTTAACAAGAAGTGGCCTTAGCCAAAGTTGACTAAAGAAAATAAATAAATTCAATCAACAAAATGCGCAATATCCGTATTGCATTCAGTTCTGTTTTTATTTTTGTTTTCTGTTTAATTTCATTAAAAAACTAAAAAGTATGACAGACGCACAGGATAATGTACAAAAGAGATAACGCGTCATAAACTTGTTATAGGCATATACATTAAGTAGGTTTTAAGGTACATTTAGCATAAAATAATTACGATTTGAACACTGTGCAGCTAGGCTCCTCAAATTACATCTTATCGTAAAATCGTGTCTGATAAAGAGTGACCATCTCTCTCTCTCTTTCTCTTTCTCGTTCCATCCTTCCCTCGGTCTTCCCCACGTAACGAAAATCAGCAAACAACATGAGAACAGAATTTTTCCATGGCCTGTCTGAAAAGTATCCGACCGTACTTTTTTTCTGAGAAAAGGAGTGAGCGTTGGAGCGTGTATCCTTCATGCGATTCAACATCCGTTAGGCAGTCAATGTGTAGTGTTGTGTGGTTAGTCTTCATCGCAATCCCGTTCGGGTCAAAATGGCAGAACGTGAAGAACAACGTTACTGCATAAGTTTTGGTAAAACTTGGAGAGAGTTACGCAGAGACAATAGTAAAATTCAACAATCTTTTGATGACGATGGCCCGGGGAATACACAAATAAAACAATGGTACAATCGGTTAAAAGATGGTCGCACGTCAACGAAGAGTGACAAGCGTTCTGCGAGACCATCTTTGAATACCGTGGTATTGTGCAGCACTAATACGTATCAGAAGAACGAGCAGCTACGAAAAAGTACTATCTTAACGTTCTTCGTCGCCTACGTGATGCAATTCGTCGCAAGCAACCAGAACTGTAGAACCTGCAACAGGGTAACACCACGGTCCTCCTCACACTTTATCAAATCTTTCCTGGTAGAGAATGGCATTCCTCTCGTTCACCAAGCTCCATACTTCCAAGACATGACTCCTTATAACTTCTGACTTTTTTCTAAAGTCAAATATACACTCAGAGGTGCTCGCTTGACGTTCGAGAGGACATCATGCTTAACACTTCCAAAAGATGGATTCCAGGCATGCTTCCAGCAATGGCAGGATCCTTGGGTTAAGTGTGTTGTAGCTGAAGTGTCCTATCTCGAAGATGATTGGGAATTGAAACATTGTACATGAATAAGTATAGATGAAATGAAAGAATAAAAGCCAGAAGAAACAGTTTAATTAAGATGATGCAGGATAATTTATTTAAATACTCACAATGAAAAATGGAAACCAATGGATGTCTGTTAGCCAAAGACAGAGAAAATAGAGAGAGAGAGATAACGGAGGAAGTCAGAAGAGGAGAAAGAGAGAACAGGTAAAATATAGAATGAAAACATTCTAAAAAGAACCAAAGGACCTAAAAGTATAGGTTCCCAGAAATCCAACTCTAACATAAAAGTGACTTTTGGATTGTAAGTGTTATTCGAACATGTAGACGGATGGTTTCAAAACTGATTTAGTCACTTTCAAAACGGCATTAAAAATACTTTCTAGTGACATAAGGACAACCAACCAAGCGTTTGATCACCACAACAAAAACAATTGTTAATTGCTTTTTTCAATTTTGAACCAAGTATTTGGTCATGACAAAAAGCCTACAGGTACTTGATTTCGCTTTTCTGCTGGTTCATTCTCATTCCTTACAGTAGTCCTTGGCTTCTTGTGTTATACTAGGACCGGTGAACTGCACAAAGAACACATTAGCTGGGGCTCAGTGGTAGAGCGCTCACCTCTGGAGCTTGAGGTCATAGATTCGATCCCAGCTCACGCCCAGTGGGCTTTGTGGTGGACAAACACAGTGTGCATCGTACGACCCCTAGCACCAGAGGTGAACTAGAACAGCGACTAACAGTTTAGAAACAGTTCAAAAATAATTCCTTAGATTACTACATAATAGAATTGGTCTACCTTGCAACAGTAACAGCTATCCATATTTATGTTCATATGCCTATTTCAATTTGGAACCTCTAGATGTAGGACAAATCATAAATGATGTGCTAAGTAATAGAGTGAAGTGTAGCTATCTCTTGGGAGAAGATTGATTTTTCGGTACCCTCACTAGGGCGACCAACTTTTTAGAAAGCCAACCAGAGAAACATCGCGTTCAAAGCAAAAAAAAGTTTGTATATATACTGAAGTGCCAAAAGCCTTGGGATACCTACCTAATAACGTGTGGGAATCCCTCGAGCATGGTGAAGAGCAACAACTTGACGTGGCAGGGACGTGACAAGTCGCTGGTAGTCCGTTCGAGGGATGTACAGCCATGCAGTTTCGATTGCCGTCCACAATTCGGTGGTTGTTGCAGGTGGAGGTCTGGGCACGAATATCGATATTTCACATGAGCTCGATAAGGTTCATGTCCGGCGGTCTAGGGGATCAAATCATGCGTTTGAAGTTGCCAGAATTTTCATCAAGCCAGTCGCGCACCATTGCGACCCGGTGACATGGCACATTATAATCCCGGAAAATTCCATTGTTTGCAGGGTACACGAAGTCTATAAAAGGCTGGTGATGGTTACCAAGCAGTTGAACATAGCGCTGACCGGTCAATGTCTGGTTCAAGTGGACCAGAAGACCCAAACCATGCCAGGCAAACACGCTCGACGTCATGACGAAGCCTCCGGTGTAAGGCCCAATCCACGTGTTCCCGAGTCCATGTGAGTCGCTGCCTCACGCTTCTTTGCTCAATAAAAAACACAGCTAACACAACAAAAATTTCTGGGATCATTAAGTCGATTCCTTGCCTGGGACAAACGATTGATATCCCCACAGAAGCTCGGCAAACTTCCCCTAAAAATATAGGGATGGTAAAAGCACAAAAGCACCTCAGGATCCATGGGATGCTCAACTCCTTACATAAAATTACCCAAATTATTTTAAGAAAAAAGTTAAAAGAAACAAACTTCCACACAGCTTTCAGAAACAAACATTGCAACAAAGATTCTCAACGACATCTGTGTATTTAGTCAATCGTGGTTAGGAGAAATTGAAAAACGGAGAAGAATAAACCGGCCTGAAAGGACCTGCTGTTTAGGTGAAACTCTAAAAAAGTTGACAAAAAAGATAACAGATTTATCACTTGTTATACTTACCAAAAATTGACAGAAACACAATGTAACCAAATGGATATTTAAGAACATAATGCTTAAGGATATTTCCAAAAGTTTTACGCACGATAAACATTAGAAAATGAAATCCAATTTTTATGATATTTTCTACAAAAATGCTATGTCAAAGAAAATAAATCCACCAGTAGCAAAAAGAAACATTGATTCAATTCGTGAAAAAAAGAAAAAAAAATAATTACAAAGATACAAAAGAAAACATTCAAATCGGCTGGCTCATATATCATGGAACGTTAAAAGTATGCAGTTTAAAGATTTATTTTACCTTTCTTTCATCCCAGGGTAGACTTCTTTTGATAAAGCAATGGCTGGTGGGGTTATTAAGTCTGCACATATGCAAAATAACTTAGGGAACCTGAACTAGCTAGCATGCAGTTCGTCCGATCTTATGAAGTACTGCGGGTCCTAGTTTAACTAACCATAAAAAAGGGTAAGGATAAATTATATCAAAATCTACATGATTATTTATTTCTTGGCGCATCTGTCTATATATATACATTGTACCCTTTTCGTGTGGTAAACATTCTATTCTATTGCTCTTTTCATATTGTTTGTTTGATTTTTTTTTCAATGTTGTAATGTTCAGTTCACTTACATACATTTCGTCATAGTTCCTTTGAACATACAGAGGGTTTATCGTTTCTCTCTTCATCTTCCTGTTTGCACACCTTTTTACTTTTGCAACAATATAATTATACTGGATCTGCTGCTTTAACACTGTTATAGTTCTTTTCCTTTTCTCTTCCATTCGTGCAGAATTTGTTTTAGTTTCTGTTCCTTCATCTTTTCTTCCTTCTCTACTTCCTCCGGTTCTTCCAGGGATTGGTTCCTCTTTTTTCCATTAGATTCTTCCATTACTTGTTTCTTTGTCGGGAGTATCTCCTTGGTTTCTTCTCTCCTTCTTGGGTCTTCATAACATTGTTAGACGGTTTTCCAGCCTTCTTATTCCTCCAGAGGCGGTCCACTCCATGGCTTATCTGCCCCACGAGATCGGGCCATTCGTTGATTAACTTGGATTGGTTATTGGGAAGTTTCTTCCAACCTTGTAGTATCTTGGGAACTTCCATGTTGTCTTTGCGAATTCAGCCTCGACAATTAGCTTGTTTTACAAAAAAAATCACTTAACTTTCGAACGCTGTTCTTTTGGATATGGTAAGAAAGGAAAATATAAAGGGTTTCTCGTAGACTTAACATATAACTACTTTTGGGCATTCACTGGCCTTAACGTGTATATATATATATGAGCATATTAGCTTCAATTAGCACTCACTGGCTTCGACGTCCATTATATTAAATATATTCCTTTTTCCCTATATGAATCCTTGTATTATAGTCTCAAGATAGAAGGAACTTTACTTGTATCATTCTTGACCTTAAAGGGTGCACTCCTAAAATGTAGCTTCATGTATGGCGTATTAACTACTCCCTTTATTTCCTTCGTTTCAACTATTTCATCACTGGATCAATAGCAAAGCCGAACCCTTCTGACAAGGTAAGTACTTGGGCTCGAACAGGCAAATACGTAAAAAAATGGAGGTATAAGTAGTACTTGTACCATTGAGGCAAAGGATGACGTCGGTTTTTCTGCAAGATGCTGGAAACGTCCACGAGAAAACACAAAAGCAAGCGCAAGTAGAGCACGTGGCGTAACTATAAATGCAGATGAGGACTCTCAATAAAATAATCAAAGCAGTACGCACATGTGACAAAGGAACAATTGTCACAAGTCGACACCGCACAGTCTGTAATGTCCATTTTGAACGCAATCGAGTACATTTTTTAAATATTGCATAGGTTCACCACTGTCATAACCAGCTTTCTTCCGTGCGTAACGAAGCATTGGTCGATAGACATCTGACGAGAACAGATTGTAAATGACCGCATGCAATTTCAATTGAAAGAACCGATCATTTAAATTACGTTCCCAATTCGGCTGCTGCACACGGGAACATAACTGAAGGTAGTCAGTAATTCGCTTAACGTACACTTTGTATTGCCGAAAGAAATATACATCTAAAGATTGAGCATGTTTTGTAGTTTGTGGTGGGATTTGTTTCATATCGACACGTTTTCCTACACAGGCATCCTGTATGATATGCTCATCCTTGTGTCCCGACCAAGAGTCACACAGGAGGAGCGATGTGTCATTGTGAGATAAATGTGGATGTAATACCGACACAAAAAAACTTGGTAAGATGTTGTTTCGTCATCTTCCCGCTCACACTTGCGTCCACTACTACTACATTAGGAGGGCACTTTTCCTCCAGGTCCCGTGCAACACAGGGGCCGAATTTAACACTGGTTTCTTGAAAGCATATATACACTTTGTGTGCTAGACGTAAATCCAACGAGATTGCAACGTCAATTGTGTAGCTGTGTGTGGCGCTTAGTATCGACTGCAACGTCGAGATAGTGTCTTTCTCCCCCTTTTTCGACAATGTACGTTCTGACGACAGTTCGTAGTTGAACTGACTTTAATCACAGTTTCACACAAATTCCGTGGAGATATTGTTCGTTTTGATATGTTCATTTACTTCCATCACAAACGCTTCTGAAATTTTCGTTATCTCACCTGACTCGTCATGTTCTTTGCGGGATTGTAGCATAGTGATTCGACGCGATGTTATTCCAAACTGCCGCTTGAATTTGTAATAAATCCTATCGAAGTTTTGAAATCCGACAGTCCAATATTCTGGACTATTTCCAGCGCCCAAAATTGTAAGTGCCAATAATGGACAGTAGCTCCCATAGCTCGCGCTTCATCAAACTTTGCATGGTATCCTGCTTGATGGTATTTAACTGATGTTCACGATTCCCTTTAAACACCGCCGCATTTTGTCGTTTTTCTTCTACATATTTTAACACACGTTTAATATTGCTCTTTGTCTTCAATTTCTGGTATTGTTTCAAGAGTTTGTTATATGAGTTGAATCCGCGGAAATCATAATCCTCGAATATGTTGTCTAGTGTCTCATCAGCAAACTGTGTGATCACACTGTCGACGTTACACCTTTTCACCCCAACCAATCGCACCACATTCACCGGATTGATCACCACGCCATATGACGTCTCGCTACACATTCACTCTTCCCTCGCGAAAGACAAGCGTTTGTCGAGTCACTGTTGGGAGTAATTTAGCGCTATTCATGCGCTGGGCTCTCTCTGCCGCTCTTTAACGCCATCTATTGGTACAAGTTTGCACCATCTTGCAGAAAAACGAACATCACCTATAAATTCAAGGGCACTACCACAACTCATACTCTAATTTCTATGCGTATCTGCCTGTTCGAGCCCAAGTACTTTCCTTGTGAGTACTAGATTTTTAACAAGAGGGCTTTGACCAAAGTCTTCTGAAGTGCTTAGTCCCCAATCACATTTTTTCTTTTGGAATTTGGAATTTTGATTTTGAACGTCTGATACAGCTCTGGTAGGATGAACTTGGACGTTGGCTTGACCAAGGCCCTAACATCATTGTTCTCTATTGTGTAAGAGGTAAATTTTCTATATATACTATGAATATATTGTTGATATGGATATGTTGTTAAACTTGTTAAATTGAATTTCTGGTAGGATGAGAGAGCCATGGACGTAGGCTTGACCAGGGTCCTCACATCATAAGTCTTTACTACATCGGTTATGCATTATCAGGTTTATCATTTCAAATCTTCTGTACAAATAATGTTCTAGCTTTCTGCCGCCGATGGACTACTGCTGCTTCTCTTCTCAAATGGATAGTCTGCCGCAGGTTGACTGTCGCCTTCGCTCTACTCAGATAGTCGTCTTACCCTACCGCAGGTAGACTACCGCCGCCGCTCTACTCAGTTCCAACACGCGAGCCCTACGCTGGGTGCTATTTTATGTAATGTTCCCCAGAGCTCACATATCAGGGAACGTTAACATTATGCAGTTCAAAGATTCATTTTACCTTCTTTCATTTCAGGGTAGACTTCTCTGCATAGAGCATATGTGGTGGGGTTATTAGGTCTGCACATATGCAAAGGAACTGAGTGAACCTTAACTAGCTAGCATGCAATGACAGTCGTCCGAGCTTACGAAGTACTCCAGGTCCTAGTTTAACTAGCCATAAGAAAAGGGCATGGATAAATATAATATCAAAATCGACATGGTTATTTATTTCTTGGCCCATCTGTCCCCACAGATGAGCTACGAGGCTGCTTAGGCCGAAGCCCAAGAATAAGTGATTTACATATGTGTTACAATGATTTTTATACCTCTCTCTCTTGAGGGTCGTGGTGTGGCTTTCACCAATAGTAAATAGTTCCATATGTACAATTTCATATTTACAGGAAATGTTTTATATCACAATTATTCTTAAAAATCGATATATTATATTATATAAAATGTTCTTTACTTATTGGCTTCTCAGTTGTAAATAGTTTCAGCGCTAAAATCTCTATATATTCATACGCCAGGTAAAATGTACAATTCATAACACACATAAATAATTCTATTATCATGTCAAAAATAAATATTTAGTTCAAAACTTTTGATGTTGTAGAATTTGTGTATCCCAGAGCTATCTATGTGTAACATAGTCTTCTACTAGAAAAAAAGAATGAAATATAATTTAGATTATATTGCAGCTGGTAATAACATATTCAGAAATTATAAAATGTGAGTTTATATAAGGATTTCGGGAGTGACACATATAACAAATATTTATACAATGTAGCGCGTCACAATCTCAAAGTTCTTAAACTCCCTCCAGCATAATCACTACCATTTTACCAGAATTGATAATCATTGGTCCAGAAACCTTGGACCAAGTGCTATTTTTAAGAAGTACAATGTGAACGGTATGAATCTTCGCTGAATCATCTAAATTAAGCTAAGGTGATATTCTAATGTCAACGTAAGTCCAATAAAGAAGGATGTATTGAGAGTTCTGGCGTTTTACAGGCTATTTCTGTGTGTTTATTCCTCATCCTCATAATCTTACTCCAGTTGCAAAGCAGCTGCATTCTCACGTCGCCTCTTATCATTTTTACTTCTTGAGGAATGAAACTTTCTTCGTAGCTCAGAGTAAAGTTGCTACTCTTCATCTACTATTCTTATTTTCTTTTCCTTAGTTTCTCATCCACCTGCTGGATATTCTTCACATTTAAATTTTCTTTTCTCCTTACACCGTTTCTTTCCTCATAGCTGCCGGTTCTCAATTTAAATTTCTATTTGGCCACAATTTATTATTCATTACTTTATCAGGCCTGTGATCTTGCAAAGTTTTTCCATTCCTTTGATTTAAATTCATATCGTTTTCTCTTTTTCGCTTCTGGAATTTCATATATTTTCTTTATAACTAAAGATAGGCTTATATTCTGCAGAAAGGCTATAGCAGTTTTCCCAGAAACACAACTATTTTAAAACAAAATGCAACCAGAACGGTAAGTTACAATAACTCTACGAGGTGAGAATTCGTTATATGCTTTATGGGTTCATGAAGTTTATATTAATTTTTAATTTATTTTATAAAGTTAGTAATATCAGCATGCATCAGCTACACAGAGAAAAAGATTTGGTCAAAATGACAGATAAAGGTTGCAACTGACTAAGGAGTTTAGTCAATATAGCATCAACCATACGTTTGATCACAATAACTAAAAAAACTGTGTTAATTGTTTTATGATCAGTCGAACCAAATTATTCTAAGAACAAAACAATACCTATAACATAAGCCATTACTAACCAAACTTTGATGAGCATTACGACATCATTTGGTTAAACAGGTAAATATTTGGTGGACAACTAAAAATTCTTTGAGACTACTAAATAGCGATTTTACAATAGCAACCAAACAATTTGCTATCAGGTGAGCGGATCAAAGTTTTGGATAGTTTTAGAAATCGTGCATTGGATACTCCTATATGTTAGTTCAATTGATCAAATAACATATCGAACTACAATACAGGCGCGTATGTTGTTCAATACGAAAATATACATAGAAGAATCATGAGCTCAATACAACAGCACCTAGTTCTTAATGATGACTCGAGTTTTTCATTAAGTACCTACGATAGCAACTTACGACTGTGCATAAAAGACGTAAGCGACACTTTGACTTCTTTGAGTGTGTGTCCTTAATTATAACCTCAGGTAATAGTTAAGGACACGCTCCAAAGTGTGTCAAAGTGCCTTTACGCACTAAAACAAGATTGTGAGTTCAGTTTGCAAGTATGAAATGGGAGAATTAAAGCAAAGTTATTTTGATATGTCGAACTACGACCTTGGAAATTTTAGTTGATTCCCCCCCCCCCCCAAAGTACCATATCGAGTGCATTTATTTTAACAGTAAAATAACGAAAACTAACCTAAATTTAGTTATTTGTTACAAGAGAACGAAGTACTAGATAAGTTGATACCATATCAGGTTAATTAAAACAAAGCATTTCAATTTGGTTTTAGCTTGTTGATCTTTATATTTCCCTCACATTTGCGGGTTGATATTCATTCTTTACTGCGTTCCTTCGCTTCGTGTGTTATACTATAATCAATGAACTGGACGAGGCGCACACTATGAGCAGTGCCGGTCTGACCCCATCAAGGGCCCTCGGCTACAGTTGGTTGTGCTCCCCCCCCCCCGATTGAGAAACTATTCAGAGCGTATCTTCGGTACTTGCGACAATGATGATTAAATGTTTATGAATTATTTTAAATCTGTTTATATAACGATAAATGGCAGGGTGAGAAATATTTAAGCAATATAACGTAGATATAAATTAAAATATAAGTTTCGGCGTAAGTAAGTTCAGCACTGTACCGGCGGATTTCGAGCGTTCGAAATCCGAAGCCCGAAACAGTGACGCTCGAAACATGGGAGAACTGGCAAAAATATCCATTACGAGCAACTTCGAGCGTGAATAGGTTTCGAGCGCTCGGAATATTTTTGAGCGCTCGAGCTGTTCGAGCGGAGTTCCTGCTCGAATTACGTCATCAGATTACATTTTTGTCTTTATCTTCCTGTGACTGTTTGAAGGAGGTTCAGTGTTGCCAACCAACCAAATAATAATAATAATAATAATGGGTTATCTAACAAAATCCTTTGAACTGGGATACAAAACCACGATTTCGACCCATTTTTACGAGGGTTGGTCAAAGTAAGGTAAATTCACAATGTTCAACATATATCAACAAAACTTTGCACAACTTAGTAATTTGACAAGACGAAGAACAAAAAAATGACAATATATGCGAGGGTTGGTTAAAATATCGCAAATCCACAACTTGCGACACATCCCAACAAAACTTTGCAGAACTTCCACAAGACGAAGAACATAGAGTACGTACGAAACAAAAATTTGACCCATATATACGAGGGTTGGTCAAAATATCGCAAATTCACAATGTTCAACGTATCTCAACAAAACTTTCCACAACTTAGTAATTTGACAGGACAAAGAACATAGAGCACGTCCGACACCAAACTTTTGGCCCATAAAAGCCTAAAAGGGAATTATAAATCATTTAACTATATTTGTATTATCATTAGCGTGTCATTTGCAATCTATGAAAATTGAAAACTTAGTTATAGTAGGAGACTTCAACTCCATTTATGAACGAGCGGCCTCTATATCGCCAAATAATTTTAGTAACGCTTTTGTACAGTTTATGAAAACATTTCAGTTATGTGAAGTTTGGAAAATTTAAACCCAAACAAAATGTTGGTCACCTTTATGACAAACCTATGCAAGATAAAAAAAAAAACTTTGCTAAACTTTATTTTTATATGGGCCAGTCTAGTAACTTTGGACTTCGGCCCGTCACGATTCGCCTTTAGCTGTTAAATGTTAAAACCCACACCCATTCCCCTACCGGAACTCGAACCCGGGGCCTTCGAGCCGATGGCCTACCGCCTCAGACCGCTCAGCCATCCGGCCGGCAAACCTATGCAAGAGTAAATTAGATTACGTCTTGCAAGTTATGATACCGCGGTTATGTTCTATTAAAGACATAAAATTATCATGATCAGACCATAGTTCTTTGGTGGTGAATTTTAAATGGACTATCCATTTATTTTTGTGTAAACCATATATATGGCGTTTAAATTCGGATTTTTTGAATGTCGAAAACTTTCAAATACTGACGAATGAGTTGTGGAGAGAGGCTGATAAATATTATCGTACTCCCCAGTCCCTACTCCGTGTCTGGGAGAAAACGAAAAGACGTTTTAGAAATGCTTATACATTCACGTTTACACACTACTAAGATAAAAGGAAAATGTTAACATTCCATTAGGATTTACTACAAGGATATAATGAGACGACCATGCATAACGTAGATTTTTTTACCTCAAGTGAGGAAAACACAAGGTCATATTAAGAAGTTGTTAGGAGATTCTGTCATTGGAATCACTAAGAGAAATCAATTAAGAAAATGTGGTATTTCGCAGACTCTTAACCTTGCAAATATTATGATAGATCGTAAACGGAAGGAAAAAAACTTCATTAAGTCGTTTCGTAATGAAAATGACCAAACGTTTGAAGGTCAAGACACTTATCAAGGCATACGTAGTCAATATCTATCCTTATTCCAAAACGGTCACAAAGGAGATGCTGATGTACTCTGTGGAAGATGGGGATTTCTACAAGCACCTTTCTCGGAACAAGAAATTAAAATTGTCATAAATCAGTTGCACTCCACATCAATGAGGGGTGAGGATGGGATCAATAGTCTATGGATGAAACAAAACTAAGAAAGAGTCGCTTCTAATTTAATGTCTGTTTTTAACGCTTTTTGGGTTACCACCAAGGAGATACAGATTTTTTAGTTCTATCGGTATTTTGATAATAAAAAAACACATTGCTTCGGTAGATACCTATCGCCTTATACACATGCAAAACTGTGACAGGAAAACTTTTCTAAGGTGCGTGACTAAAAGGTTATAAACTATAACTTCAAAATTACTGCATCCTTGTCAGAGAAGTCACAAAGCGACCTTCCCTATATACCTTCACTTAATGAATTTACGTGACGTTTTATTACATGTGCAGGGAGGGGATATTTACCTTTACTTCTATCAAAGACCGACTTTCGAAAAGCATATGACAGCGTTCGACACTCTTACTTATTTAATGTACTCAAATTAATGAACTTTACACAACGGTTTATAAATATGATGATATGGGTGTATGACAATAGATGCGTTAAACTATCCATAAATTGCGTTGTAGTTCCTATAATAAAAATTTATTATAGGAATTACTCAAATTTGCTGTCTGGCTTCTATTTTCTTCAGTCTGGCTATGGTTTCTTTCGTCACTGCTATATATAGATATAATAGGCTCAGTGGCACAACTTTAATGCACAATCCATTAAAATGCATTATATATGCAGACGATGCCACTTTTTTTTGGCGCAAACACATCAAGAAACTGTGGATATTTTTCATTTTGTGAAAATTTTGGAAAACATTTCCTGCATTAGTCTTAACCCTCATAAAACTCAGGTCCTAAATTTAAAATCTAACATACACGGTAATACTTTACAACAGATTAATATGAAGCAATATTTAAACATTCTTGGTGTAGAATGTTTTATAGTGATTTCGCCCAACCGTTGAAAATGCAGAAGAAAAAAAATGTTCAAAAAACATTGTTGTTGGTACGTAAACATACAATAAATGTCTGACATCTTTAATTGATAGAGCCAGTTTTTTTAATATTTTTGTTTTCAGCAAAATATTCGAATCAAATACAATTGTTCCCTGCCTCTAAAAAATTTCGGGCTCAAATACACAAATATGTTGGCTACTTTTTATGGTTTAATCAATTATCACGAACACCCCGTCATGTATTGTATAACAAATAGAAGACGGAGGTATTAATCTTTAAAACGTTCAAATACAAGCTAGAGCATTACTCTCTCATCGCTTATTACAAGCATTATGTATCTATACTGATACTTTGTTGCCTGAGACTTTACTTATAGCCATTAGAAATGTAGAGGTTACAGGTAGACATTCGTTCTATAAAGGGCCCTATGAAGCATTTTGCTTCGGAGATTGTAGATTTTGCTTATGCCGTCATAGGTCAGATTATTATGGAATCTTTTACTGTTGGAGACTTTTATAAACACTATCTTTATTTTGAACTAACACATATTGAAAAGCAATGTAAGGTTAAAAACGAATTTGTTAGTAGAAAAGAGAGATTAACGAAGTGACCGATTAGTTAGGTTACTGTTCAAATCTGTAGAACGAGGTGGTATCTAAAAAGCATCCCGTATACATAGCTTTATAAGTTAAACTTAACAGCACAATAAACTTCATCATTCTGAGAATAATCATTTATATTTCAAATATTGGTTTAATATTCCATATGGTAACATGTACACTATGGTTCAACAATAGGTGTCTTCTTATTTACATTGTAGGTCTCGGAACACATTTGAAGAACTTTCATCCAACACAGCAAGACATAATATATTTTAATCAAAATTCATATTACCTTTCAGTGGAAGGTTTCTTCTCATATCTATCATTGTCAAGACTTACAAAACATAATACTGACCATACGTGTACGTATTTAATCCAGGTTAACGACAATATAGAACTCCATTCCTAATTGAAGTTAGACATTCATTTTTATACATTTTAGAAAAAAAAACTAGAAACAATATATCTCACTGCATAAAGATAACGATTTGTTGCGTTTGTCATCTTTAACTATTTCAATCAATGATTAGCCATAGTTATTATGCTGATAAAATAGCTCATTGTTACAAACTTTAAATCTGATCCTTTACAATTTCACCCCCTTCTTCTGAATAAACGAATCCACTAGTGTACTATCACATAACAGAAAATTCATCTTTAATTCATTCCAAAAACATTTATCTTCATTCCAAATCATCACTAGATTAAGATATAATCATCTTTAAATCAAATCATCAAAATAATTGTTGAACTGTTTCAGTTCCATTTCATCATTATTACATTATAAAAGGTTCAAATGAGGTGATGTCAGATTATAATTGATCATGTGATTTCAGTCAACAATCGTTACTAGATTTTACTAATAACCTTCGCACTCAAAATGTTTTCTTGGAACATGCATTCTTTGTGATCTGCGTAATTCCTGCGTTGCTTGTGCCGGCAAATTAGTTGTAATATTGTCATCGTTTGGTACTTCTGATGTAGTCTTTTGCCACCATGTATCACCCGTATCTGTTTCTGTATTATTTTGTGAAGTCAGTGCTTGAAATTTAGGTGCCACTTGATGTAGATGTACTCTTCTGGTCCTATTTCCAATTTCTACTTCCAAAATCCTTGAACCAATTATCTTGATTACCTTGGCTTGGACGAACTTAGGCTGTCGGTTAGGTACATTCTTAACATAGATCCAACTGCCTGGTGTAGGTAATCTTGGAAATGTGTTTATAGTCTGGTCTTTGCGTTGAACACTTTCATTCCTTAGGCGGTTAGCGAACAGATTGAACCTTGTACGAGGATTGTATGCATATACCAATTGAGCGGGTGATTGCCCATTTAACAGAGGTGAGTGAGCAAACCTTAAGTCACTTTGTATCTGTCGGACAATATTCTTCCAATCTTGAGTTCTTCCAGTTATCACCTGCTTCTTTAAAAGAAGTTTAACATTTTGTACTTGTCTCTCGGCAGCCCCGTTACTTTGCGGATGGTAAGGAGGTGATTTACGTATCAAAATACCATGTTTTCCACACCAAGAAATAAATTCATGCGATGAAAAAGGTGGTCCATTGTCCGTGACCAACACCTGAGGGTAGCCAACATAACTGCAAAAATTATTCAGTTTACGAAGAGTTTCAGATGCTGTCGTACTAGTAACTAAATCCACCTGTAGCCATCTTGAAAAACTATCTACTATAATTAGAAATTTTTTTCCTGCAAAGTCGAAAAAATCTACGTGTATTCTTTGGAATGGCGACTCTGATTTTTCCCAATAAGAATAGTAATGTTGTGATCTTATCTTTTTAAATTGTAGACAGACATTACATGTACTTAAATATGCCTCAACCTCCGCATCCATATTAGGCCACCAGTAGTATGCTCTCAAAGTTGTTTTGAATCGATTGACACCTAAATGTGTGTGATGTATTGCTTTGAATATATCTAACCTAAAGTTTGGTGGTACTATTAATTTATTTCCGTAAAATAAACAATTATACTGAGTTGTTAACTGAGCTCTCTTTGAAAAGTATAACTGAAAAACTTTTGTTTGAAATCGTGATGGCAAAGTTTTGGGCCATCCATCTTTTGTCCATGCTAAAATTTGACTCAATATTGGATCATTAGCCAATTCGTCAGGAATGGACTTTATTACCAATGAGTTAGGGTTAATAGACAGGATATACTCTTCTGAAATTCTCTCATCTTCTGTAGGCTCTGAAGAAGGCAACCGTGATAGACAATCCGGGACCGGCACTTGCTTAGAATAAATTATTTTATAATCATATCCCGAGAGGAACAATGCCCAACGTACTAAACGAGGATGAATTTCCGATGGTATTGCTTTGTTGTTTCCAAAAATTAACTTCATGGGGATTGAGTCCGTGATTACTGTAAACTGACGACCATACAGGTATCTGTGAAACTTTTTAACACCAAAAACCAAGGCGAGCCCTTCTTTCTCGAACTGGGAGTATCTGGTTTCGGCGGGTGACAGTGATGCCGAAGCCCAGGAAATAGTTTTAAATTTCCCATCCTTATCTTTGTTACAGAGCTGTACCCCCAAGCCATAAGGACTGGCATCCGTAAACAAATAAACTTCTTCTTGAGGATTATACACATTGTTCTTAGTGCAATCCGTAATTAATACTTTAACCATTTCAAATTGTTTTTGATGTTCCTCCGTCCAGTCCCATTTAGTGTTCTTTTTTAACAAATCATACAATAAATGTGCATGTGATGACAAGCGAGGCACATTTTTCTGAAAATAATTTACTAATCCAAGAAAAGAACGTAACTGTGTCAGATTTTCTGGTCTTGGGCACTGAAGTACAGCTTGCTTGTGTTTTTGTACCGGTATATATCCATCCGAAGATATCTCATGGCCCAAATATTCAATTTTAGTTTTAAAAAATTGACATTTATCCAGATTAACCTTTATATTGAGTGTTTGAAACTTTGTTAACACTTTCTTGACTTTAGCATAACAGTCATCCAGTCCTACACCAGCAATAATAACGTCATCTAAAAATGCTTGCGCCCAAGGGAATTCCAGTAGCGTGCTATCCATAAATTGTTGAAAAATAAATGGGCTTGTTGAGAGCCCAAATGGGAGACGCTTCATTTTGTATAGCCCCCAGGGTGTGTTGATGGCTACAATTTTACTAGATTCTTCATCAAGGGCGAGCTGTTGGTATGCTTGATTTAAATCCAACACGACGTAAGTATCTGCCCCTCGAATTTTATGTAAGATATCCTCTAACGTTGGTAGTGGATAAAACATTTTTTCTAGACCACGATTACTTTATAATCCGCACAAATTCTGATAGCACCAGATTTCTTTGGGACAATTACTATTGGTGTAGCCCAGTTTGAGTACTTTATTGGCTCAATTATTTTCTGACTAACTAGCTTATCTAATGAGCTCTTAACTTTCACTTCCATACTATATGGTACACGATAAAATTTGCGAAAAATTGGAATTGTGTTTTGTGCTAGTTTAATGTTTACTTTATAATCTTTAATAGGTTGTGTAACATCCGTTGAAAATACTTCATGAAATTCCTGATTTAAAGATTGCTGAAGTCTAATACTTTTGCTCTCATTGGATTCCAATAATGTGTTTACATTTATAGAATGTATAGTTGTAAATGCTTGCCTCCATAAAGGCCAAAATACATTTAAACCAGGTCGTCCTATAATAATCCATTTAATTGAATTCGCAACTATAAAGAATTGCAAGATATTTGATTTATCTATTGTTTTGCATTCTAACTGAACCGAACCTAAAATATTAAGTCTATGTCCATCTGCAGTACATAGATTTTGAGTAGTTGGTTCTAAAGTTATGCTTTACTATTTTGAGTAGTTAAACTTTATATGAAATAATTGCTGTTTTGACATTACATTGGCACACGCGCCACAATCTATTTCTATTTTATGACCATGTCTGTTACACAAGGATCACTATCAACCATGAGCTTAGGATATTTATCTTTTTTCTCATTCACCATACTGATAGTCTTATCCATTTTACATGATATTACCATCACAAATATCTTTACTGGACACACTTACTAATAATAGAAACGAACTTTCGCCTGTTGCTGTACTGATTATTTCAATATAGTACCCATTTATACCTGGTACATAATAGTTCATTATCAACTACAGTGATGGTTCAACATCGCACATACTCGATCGCCATTTTGTTAGTAAGTGTGTCCAGTAAAGATATTTGTGATGGTAATATCATGTAAAATGGATAAGACTACAGGCTTTTCTCGACGACGTGATTATTGGCGGTATGGGAATAGAGGATTGCTATGAAAAAACAGTCCAAATTCTGCAAAAATTCCGTAAACTCAATATAAAAGTGAATTTATCCAAGTGTCAATTTTTTTTGAAAGAAGTTGAGTATCTCGGTCATAGGATTACTTCCAATAGCTACATCCCAATTCAAAAGCATAAATTAGCGATAGCAGAGTGCCCAAGACCAGAAAATGTGTCACAACTTCGTTCGTTTCTGGTATGGTTAATTATTTTCAACGAAATGTGCCAAATCTTTCTTCAAATGCATATCTGCTATATCAGCTATTAAAAAAAAATGTTCGTTGGAATTGGACGGTGGAACATCAAAAACAGTTTGATACTATAAAACAAATGATAATAAATACTACATCGGCCACAACTTTAGGTGTGCTACGACATATATGAACCCACAGTCTATACCTATATACAATATAAAATCATAAGTAAGCACATCACTTAATATTAATTAAGTAAGCATCAGCATCAATATATCAGCACATAAAGTGGCGATCGAGGCTGGTCAACATAATTAATTTTGTATATAGGTTGATTTCAGAATGGCAGCTACAAGTTTCTCTTTTCCAGTACTAGATAAAAAAAAAGAACAAAGTCACAACTCGTTGCTTTCGCAAACCGTAAGCCAGTCCGCTCCATAGACATACGTTCTGTAAATTTATACCAAACCCGACTATAGTATATATTGTATGTATTATCAAATTGGAGGTTAGGTTGTGAAGCAAGAATAAAACAATATTTTGCCGGATATTCCTCGTGTTAAAGGTTTTATTAAGAAGTAGGTAGTTTACCATCACTGTGGTATTGATGTAGAAGTTCCCAACCTTTCGCAATTTCAGTCCGCGAAGTGTTGTTTCGTGTGTATATATGAGAAAATACTTCAGATGAAGTTAAGTTTTGATATTTTGATTCAATGCTTCAGCAAACGTTAGGGAATAATCAAATAGGTTGAGCTTATCTAAATTTCATGATTAATATGAACTAGTCCGAGGCTGCATTGAGTCTTGTACATTTTAGGGGCCTAGTTGCGTTAGGTCACTAAAATATCGTTTAGTGTTCTGCTTTCCTGCGGGATGTTCTCGCCTGCGTCTGCCCCCTTTTTTTTGTGATCCTTTTTTTTATTCGTGCTCTAGTCTCCTGCTTTTCGCCAACTTTTTTGCGTTTTTGGCACTTCTCTTCGGGCTTCTTCCATGCATGCTCCTTGGTTCTAGACTAGTGCGTGTTTTGTCTTCGTTGGTCCTATGCTGAAGCAAGGCATCTATGGCTCAGGCTGTGGGTAGGTACCCGCCTTGTCTTCAGGTACGATTGCGGTTCTTCTTTTTTTGTCCTCTCCTGTGGCGTAATGTAGGCTTGTCTCCCAGGTAGGTTTTGCCAAGCCCCCTTTCGGCAACAGGGCGCCACTAGCTCCCTCGTTTGCTTTTTCGTCTACTTGCCTCCGAGGAAAAAGTCCGGACATTACACCTTTTCTACCTCACCCTCTCAGATTACTATGATTTTTTGCTTATTGTTAGTAACTGTTGAGATAGACAGATAGATACAGATTTTTTTATGCACTGGTTTTTGTTTTATGGAAGTTCAAAAAGACAGATGTTCCGTGTTTTAGTTTCCCAAATTACTTATTACTCAGCAATGACTGGCGGTAGAGAGCTCGGAGAGGGCTCATTTTAAAGCTCTTGTAGTAAGTTTTCATTTGATATAACAGTTTACAGGGTTAAACAAAATTGTGTGTGCCGAAATTTACAAAATTTGATTTTCTCAAATTCGGACACCTCGAAAATTTTCAAAACGTTCTTATATGTTGGTCATACCTTCCTACAGCTACCATGAAAATTGTAATTTGGGACGACAATGGGATCGTGAGATATAAAATATTTTTGTTATATGTGTGGGGAGGAAAATAATTTGTATTATTTACCTTTATCGTTAGGTATCTATGGCTCAGGCTGGGATATGGTAGGGGAAAGGATGCACTAAGAAATTGGATCTGCAGGAGCGGATCTGGTTCTTATAACTGGGTACCCGTATTCTGGAACCTAGTACCCGATTTCAGGATTCAGATCCGGGCACTGGGTTTCAAGTATCAGATCCGAATTCTCGGTTTCAAATTCCAGGGTACCAATCCCGGCCCCGGTTCCAAGATCGAGGTACCCGGTTCCAATAATAAATAATATTCTTAATGTGAACCTATTGTTTCGTCAATTACACCATGCAAATATCTAGTTGGTACATTGAACTTGATCTGTGGCCGACTTCTAACTGCATCCTTTCCCCTCCCTATCCCAGCCTAAGCCATACATACCTACACGAAAGGCCATAAATAATTCAAATACGGAACCAAACTTGATAGCCGTTCGGTCTGAGACATCAGGCTAACAACTCCAGGGTTCCGGGTTCGAATCCCGACTGTTGTCACGTATGTTTGTGGATTTTAGAAACTTAACAGAATAAGGCGGGTCGAAGTCATTATTGTCCCAAATTACAATTTTCATGGTAGGTGTAGGGAAGTATGATTAACATAAGAATATTTTGAAAAATTTGGAGGTGTCCGATTTTGAGAAAATCATATTTTACTATTTTTGGGATACACAATTTTAGGCAACCATATCAAGTATCATATCAAATGAAAGCTTACTACCAGAGCTTTAAAATGAACTCTCTCCGAGCTCTTTAGCGCCAACTATTGCTGGGTACTAAGTAATTTTGGAAACTAAAAACACGGAACATGTGACTTTTTGAACTTTCATAGAACAATAACCAGTGCGTCAAAAAAATCTTATGTATATATTCAACGGTTACTAGCAATAAACAAAAAATAATAGAAATCTGAGAGAGTGAGGTAGAAATTTGTTAAAAAGTGTGTTGATTTCACATGGAATGGCACTATACCAATAATTTAAATTAGCATAGTAAATTTCTTATTAAGAGTCCTAGTATAAAAGTAAAATGGATAAAGAGATATTTTTTATTTTGTTACGGTACAAAATTATTTTTTTATTTCGCACAAGGTGTGAAGAACTAACTTCGTGTTTCGTTGTCTCAGTTTGTCTAAAAAGTAGGCTCGACCACTGTTGCGCTCCACTCTTCTGCATACCTTTCCTTGAAAATTATCGCTACTTAATTCTATTTGAGCCAATCGGAAGAACAGAATGTTCAGTTTTATATTATCTATTAAACTGTAATCATGGACTTGATGATCAATAACACGGCCGCGAAAGCCAATGAAATTAAAACATTCTTAGCTTGCTATTCAGTTAGTACATTCATGATTAATTGGATATAGTTAACTAGATGGTTACAATAAATCTCAATTATGATTTTAAACCAAGTAAAAGAGATTATCAACGAACTCCAACAACCGTTTCTAATTTTCAATTTTTGAGAAGTCGAAAGCTGTTTCTAAATTTTTAAAACCCCAGTTTTCGTTTTTTATTATGTAAATTAACTTTGTTTTTTGTTTAAATTCTGTTTTGTTATCAAAATTCGTTTATTTCTCATAACGCCATTTTCGGCATTCAATGAGACTGACTTTTGTTGACAAACAGGGTTCTAGATATTTCATCGAAGTTTTTGGTTCTCTAATCCGTTTTAGCATCAAAGTTCAGTTTCTGCAGAAACTATACCTTTTTGTAGTATTTTGCGATCTATTTCTCGTGTTGTCCAGAAATATTGTTTAGTTGATTGTGAGCTAATCCCAGGTGTGAATATAAGCGTACGCAAAGTAGACAGTTACGTAAAACAAATGTAGTATATTTTTACTAGAGGCAATGTTTTTTAACGAAAGCCCTGTTTAAGATATTTGATGTTCTTCGGCTCTTAAAATGATTAGTTAATAATAGTTATATTCTTTTAGATTGTGCGTAGTGTTGCAATAGTCTATTAAGGGATTTCTCATTTTATATTTTTATCATTTTTAGTTCATGGTACGAACTTTTAAGTTGATTTATATCTTTCAAAGTCTTGACTTGTGTTTAGATGTTATACAATAATTTATGAGATGGGGTTTTCAGCACAATATCTGTGACATTCCAGTTTGTCTGAAGAGTGAAATTCAGGCACGGGACGAAAAACATTGCATACCCCTGTTGACTACAGTTTGAAATAACATTGTTCTGCAGTATAAAATTATAGATAAATAGGTTTCAAGAAACAAAGTTGTTTTTAAACATTTGCACAGTATATTATTATGTTTAGAATGTATGTTGAAACAGCTTCAAACATATAAACAGATGTTAGTATCAAGAAAAAAAAAACACACCTTAAAACGGCTTGCTTTCATTTGTGGAATACATATTGAAAGTCATCGTAACTAGTGACTTTACTAGACAACAATGCAAAATTGTATGAGGGATAATTTTGATTTCTTATTTCAATCTCTGGTTTTGGTTGAACAATATTTTATGTCAGCTTCTGATTTGAGTTTAATTGAATTGGATTTATGACCTGTAGGCATTTGTGACTCAGGCCGACACTTGAGTTCAATTTTAGTGTTTGTGGAAATTTGACAAATGGAAGCATGTACTTATAGTGCACGAACATTTTAAATTACAAATAATGTTTATCTCCTAAAATTAATATTAGGGGTATAACTTTTATGGAATTTTTGTGTTACTGTGTTTGATACGTTGACATGAGAAATGTATAATCTGATATTACGTTCCCAATTACATCCTATTATGCAATTAAATTCATCATGTAAAGAGTTTGAAAAAATAAATTGCTTCTAAAATTATGCATTTAAACGTTCCGCCCGAGGAACAAGTTTCTTTGCGAACTTTTTGTTCCACTCTGGTGGTCAGCTAACTTTTACAATTGTATTTGACAATGGCATATCATAAAACTATTTGCCTCCCAAAACATGAAGTTTACTGATCTTAGAGTCCTTAAGTACAATACTTATCTCTTATTTGCTCACAGTAAGAAAGAAACTCAGAGCGAGAGGGAGAAAAATAACAAGACAATTAATTCCCTTGGTTGACTACTTTTAAATTTCTTGATATTATCCTCAATTATTAACCGTGTTCCAGTTCCTATCTGTATATAAACTGTGCAGGAAAAGTTACAAACACTTCTCTTAGAATTAACATTAACATTAACTTAATAAGTATCAATCGGAGAACAAATGTTAGGGAAATACACACCTAAATAAAATCGTCTCTGTGCAACGTGACAAATGTCATTTAGTCTGCTTTTTGACATACAGCAGCAGTGATTGAGAGAAAAACAAGATAAAAATAGAGAGGACGAGTTAACATTGTGTGAGTGGCTGTTTTACTACGCGTACTGGTGTTATGACTGTGGCGGTCCTCGTTGTCGGAATGGTATCTTCCCGGACATTCTGGAGCTGAATCGATAGGCGGGCGCCTCGCCGATATTTTGGGAGGGAGGGCGAGCGAACTGAAGTTGCAAGAATTTTCGAGTACTGCCTTCCATCAAACATGTAGCAGCTCTTGGTGAAACATGTTCAAGGTGAAAAAACTCAGAAGGAGTCAATGATTTACACACCGACAGAAACATGATTATCTGCAATATGTAACATATAGTAATTAAACTGAAAAGCAAGTTTGTACCTGATAATGACATCTGCTTACAGAATTAATGAACTGTCGTTAAAAGAAAAAAAAATGTATATTTTTCTATTACTTGATTGTCCGAAAATTTCACAGCAAATCTCAATACACAAGTCATCATCTCGCAAAACAAGGTAATAGGCAAAATACAAAATAATTAATTGGATATAATTTGCACTAACGAATTGACAGATAATGTAAATATTGTATGTTCATCGATTTTGTTTCCTTTAGTAAGCCTTCTACTATTGTTAAGACTTCTAATATACTTGCGATAAAAGATTGAATGAAGGAATATGACTCTCATTTTCAATGCCAAATAAAATACATTTTTCGTTGGACAAAAGAGGCACTTCCACTCGTCCAGCGGATTAGATGAAAAGTGAACTAATAATCAAGTTTTGAACGATAGAATTTATTCTTTTGAGTTCAGACGAGGAGCTTACTTTGTTCTTAGTCATGCGGAAGGGCTCAAGTAAAGATGCGAGAAGATATTGGTGGTGGTTAGTAAAATGAAAGCGATGCAAGACACATTAAAGAAAAAGGAAAATTAGTTCATCTTTTACACATAAGTTACCACCCTGAAAAATAATAGCGTAAAATAATAATAGTACTAACTATTAATAATGGTTGAGATAAAGGCATATAGAAATGCTACAAAAATTACAATAATGAAACAACGAGTTTTAGTCAATAATACTACCGTTCCAGTAAGAAATATCATTCACTTTAAACACTGTACGTAACACGAAATATAGGAGAGACCAAATATTTTTTTTATATAAATATGTATAGGATATTAATGTGTCTTTGTGAAAGTACGAACATTTTTGTGTCATGTCCATTTCGTGTTTTAACTTGAACTTTCTTATTTTTCAATGTGACTTGCATCCCTTGTATTTTCAGTTTCTCATATTAAGAAAATGTAAGAAAAAGAAATAAAATTAATTCTATTAAAATAAACTACTTTCAGAATTAACTAAAACTAAAAACAATTATTATTTTATGTATATGTGTGAAGTAGAAGATATACTTTTGAATTAACAATTCTTGTTTAGTTCTAGTTTTATTCCGCAGCAAATATCGATATACAAAATAAAGCTCTAATGATAAGTACGAGGGTTGACTGAAAATTTCTCGGCCTACCAGTGAAAGGTTGTCCCGAGCTCAATCGTTCATGGCTATTTTTCAATATAGTCCTCTTGCAGCGGTACATACTTTTGCCACCGGTGGTGCAGGACCATTATGCCTTACTTGTAGAACGTTTCATAATGCATGTGAAAAAAGTCCGCCACCGCAGACACGACGTCATCATCTGATGAAAAGCTGGTTCCAGCTAGGTGTTGCTTGAGCTTAGGGAACAGACGAAATTCTGAGGGAGCTAAATCTGGCGAAAAGGGAGAGTGTGGAAGCAGTTCGAAGCCACAGGACTCGATGGCAGACATTGCAATGGTGGACCTATGTGCGGGTGCGTTGTCTTGGTGGGAAAGATCACGTTTCTTCATCATTTCGGCACGTTTTGCCTTAATGACCTCCCGTAAACGCTTCAGTTGAACATCATAATACACACCGTTCACAGTTTTCCCCTTTTTGAGGTATTCAGGCAGGATGACACCCTCGCATTCCCCAAAACAGAGACTACATATAACCTTACTAGCTGATGGCACTGCCTTTTTCTCCTTCGGGTAGGTGAGGAGGGATGTTTTCACTGTTTTAATTGCACCTTGGGTTCTGGCGTGAACTCATGTTTTGTTCATGGTCAAAAAACGATCCAGAAATTTCACAGGATCTGCCTCAAGGAGGGTCAAGTTTGCGACAGACATGACGTGTCTCTCGCGTTTCTTTTCAACAGTCAACATTCTTGGGACACAAAGACTTGGCACCTTGTGCATGTCCACCACAAATGTAAGGATGTGCCCAACGCGTTCCTGGGATATGCCAAACTTTCTCTGCGATGAAACGCTCTGTCAAACGCCTGTCTACCATTACGAGATCCTGGATTGCTGTAAGGTTTTCCTATGTACCTGCAAATTTTCTGGCCTTCCACTACGAGGAACATTCTGGGCAGAGGGGTTCCCCCTCTTGAATTCTGCCATCCACTCCACTTTTTATCGGTGGAATAGAAAGAGACATCCTCCCCTAGTGTTTTCATCATGTCCTTGTGGATACCTTGTCCACTCATTCCAGGTTTCAGCAGGTATTGGATAACACCACGTTTCTTCGCTTTATCCAGTTTTCAAACAATGGGCAATTTCTGCACTTCATTCTTCGATATCGAAAACAAAGAAAAATATATTGGAGAAAAAATTGGTATGAAACCTTCCAAAGATATATAAAAAAATTAAGTGCGCTACGACAAATGCTTCATGGGTAAGCCGAGAACTTTTCAGTCAACCCTCGTAGAGTAACTAACTTAATATGTGATGAAACGAATACATATGCAAAAACGTGAATATTACAGATTATTAACCATGTAGAATTACCGTTACCTTTCAATACGAATGTGTGGAGAAAATATTATCCATATTTAGAAAACATACTAATCGAAATTTGTTATGCTCAGGTAAATCATACGCCAATCGAACTATACACGTTAAAACAAATTTATGAATAAATATTGTTAAGAGAAAATAATAATTTATTGCAGAGTCCATCCCATCATGAACAAGGATCAAGTTGGCGGCTGTCATTAAAAGAACTATTAATAGTACCAGAGTTACCAACCTTGTGTTAATGTTTAATACATAAAATTTACAATGCAAATGATATATTGACGCAAAAGGGCATTTCAACAAATTATGATACTTGCTCTCATTGTACGAAGAATAACTCTTTATCGCGTAGATTGTAGGAACGCTTACCGTGATATGATTTTTGGAATCATTTCAGAATTATAGCGGCGCGATTGGCTAGAATCAGTGTGGATAATTTTGAGATTGTGAATTTATTACAAACACCATATTTCAGATATTGTCCACCGGCTGAACGCAAGTTTTTGTTTTGGTTGATGGCACAAACATTGCATTGGGTATAGACAGAAAATGTCAAAGGAATTTTATGTGAATTCCTTAAGATCACACTATTTGGTAGGTTAAATTAGGGAGAGATTGAGCACGTTTTTAAAAAATGATTATTCTAAGTCCCATGATGTACTAAAAATAAAAATACCTAATTAATATGATGACCAGTCATGTTCCTGACAAACACACAAAAAATTATATTCTAATCACCCAATACGAAACAAAACATTGCATCGCGGCGTCTATCCCGTACGCTATATTGGTGATGCGCCGCATATCATAAAACCACACTAAAAATGATTTCTCTACCCAGACTGATGTTCCAATTGCCTTCTGTAAACAACCTGCACCATTATGGAAGTTGGGAGGAAATTAAGCTATGCAGGCCTACTTTATATTTTAGTTTGTATTATTTGCCTAATGTCTATTGTTAGAGTACCTACAATGTTACAATGTTAAAGAGAAGTAAAAGTTAAAAATTCATAGGCTATGTTCAGCTCCTATTTTAACTAAAAAATACAAGTTGAAAAATAAGACAGTAGCTATAGGCTAAGTTGAGACCAGTTTCAGTAGAATTTAAAAATAGGCCTACAAAACGAAAAACAGAAAGAAGTCAATGAACTTATAGGCTACGAAATATCTCCTGCCTGTATCCTTGCAATTGCTTCTTTTAACCTCTCAGGATCCCACTGTCTACGGGGTTTTACCCTTGCTTTTCTTTTGTACCATGTTGGCATTTTCAATTAGGCCTAACATAAAAATGAAGATGAAAATGTATTTTTACTATTTTCACAATTATTGTTTAAAATAAGCACAACTAATTAAATAGGCATAACATAAGAAACGCATAAATAAGTCTTAGTTTTCATAGAGACCATAACATATATATAACTTCACTAACAATATTTCATAATTCACCTCAAATCATAGCCCTAAATTCATTCCGTGCGGCGTGTGTCTCTTGAGAAAATGAGGTATGTGTACTGATTTCATGGCGGCGTCTCTCCCTATTCTCTACGGGTGTGGCGCAGGACCTCGTGACTCGTTGACCTTGAGAACCAAGATGGTTAAACGAGACTGACACTATTTCCAGCAGAACTTGCTGTTGCGGCAACTTCACAAACTCATTATAATGTAGTAGCTTACCGTCAAATACGAGTTTACTGTAAGATGAAAAAAGTTATGAAGGAAATATATCAGACTTTTCTCAGTTAATGTGTTGAAAAATGTGTAAAAAGAAATACACACACACACACACGACCACTTCACTTTTCCTCTTATGTCTATGGCGCTCCTGCGTTTCGCATTCGACTGCACTCTTTCGACAATTCCCAAAACTAGAGGGGGTGCGCAGTCTATCCCGTATGCGGCGACTCTCCCGGAATTACTCTACTTCCAAAAAAATATAAATAACAACTGGTGGAGTATCATAAAGCTTTATATTACGTACTCGACATAAATTAAGCTAAGGAAATTATTAATGTAATAGTTTAATGCATGATAATCACGATATGTTATAGAAATGATATGTAACAATATTATGATCAATAAAGTATAATTAAAAATAGCCAAGTGGATAAGACGCCGGACAACACATAAGAAGGTCGCGAGATCGAATCATGCACGACTTTAGTGCATAATATAAGAACTTTCCGTGAAATTAATATGAACTACGCCACATTTTTAGTTCATAATATTATGCACTTCTGGTGTACTGGCACACAAATTATGCACAAAAAGTTCATTTAAAATTGGCAAATGTACTAAAAGTGATCTGAAAACGAAGTGTAGATAATGTAAACCTTAGCAAAAATGAACTTAATGTGTACAAAATGTGCACCGTAGGCCAGAAGCTAATAAAGAAGACACCTTGAGCACACTAAAAATTCACATTTTTTCAGTAGGTTCACATAAAGTTCAAATGCGTCCATATAAACTTCATTTTTGGTGAGGTTTTTGTGTGCTTTTTGTGCCAAGAGATTTTCAGTGCATACCTTGCAGTGAGGTACCAAATGCACATTTTCCGATTTTCTAAACCCGTTTCACAGTTCGGAAGAATTCCTTGTCAGCCTCCTATCAAACTGAGTACCAGAGTGTCCTTGGTACTTCTTGACACCTTGGGAGGTAAAGGCGGTCGAGTATGGCACTGATTACCCCACCTCACTTCGTGGCGTAGTCGACAATATTGAACACTACCTCCAGATCCTCCATACGCTGTTCATGACGCATGTGCATTGAACGGGAGATACTTTTGTCTTTTTTAATGTGAGTAATATTGAGTGCAGAACGAAAAATAATTTAAAAAACAGAATGGTAGCGAAACATTCGTAATGTTTGTATAGTTATTGAAAGACGTGGCTGAATGTAATCACTTCTCTCATTTTGCAATTAACGACAAATCAATAATACAGCTCTTCTCATATTCATAAGTAGACCACAAATTCTACTCAAATGTAGAGTTTTCGTTCTGGTTGTGGCATCTAGGTGAGGTGGTAATAATCTCAACTATCAAACCTTTTGGGGGCAAGAGTTCCAAGTTTCATGGCGCCATGAAAACATATCAAGAGGTTATATAGTGGACATAAACTCTGCCGTCGGTAGTGACAACTACTGGAATTATTTGACATATATATTACATTACAGAACAAATGCTATTAATTTGGCGTCTCATGACCTCTTTGATAATGTTAAGTGGCACATGGAGTGAAGAACCGATTTAAACACAACTTTTCTTTCACATTTTATTTTCTAATAACGTCTTGCCATATCTGCTGGAAAATTTGCATTTTATATGGTACTTCTTATAGCGATTTCAATGGATAACCTTAGTTTTTCTGATATTATCAATATGGATTGAATAGTTAGGTAGCAGGGAAGAATACAACCAGCGCACAGGTTGCTTTTTAGACCTAAAGTAAATGACTGTGTCAATTTCGATTTCGTGAATTTCATTTAAGTAGACACCTTTAACGAACATCATCCTAAGTTCAGAGTTTTTAATGAGCTCTATAGGAACCGTGTCCCTGGTGACTGAGTGGTAACGCTTGCTGCCTTATAATCTAGGAATCCCCGGATCAGATAACGGCTTGGGACACAAGTCGTTCTGGAAGTGGAGGTTCTGTCTTTAAAACGTAATTTTCCGGTCGCATTCATTTCGTCGACAGATCATCTTATCGACAGGTACGTTTCGCCGACAATTCATTTTGTCGACAAGTACGTTTCGTCGACAGGTACGTTTCATCGACAGCACATTTTGTCAACAACTCATTTTGTCGACAGATACGTTTCGTCGATAGATCACTTTGTCGACAGGTACGTTTCGTCGACAGCTCATTTTGTCGACAGGTACGTTTCGTTGACAGATCATTTTGTCGACAAGTACGTTTCGTCGACAGTTACGTTTCATCGACAGCTCATTTTGTCGACAGATACGTTTCATCGATAGATCACTTTGTCGACAGGTACGTTTCGTCGACAGCTCATTTTGTCGACAGGTACGTTTCGTCGAC
>JAGDQP010004705.1:719-11863 GCA_022664845.1 Lepisma saccharinum | reverse complement strand
ACGTTTCGTCGACAGCTCATTTTGTCGACAGGTACGTTTCGTCGACAACTCATTTTGTCGACAGGTACGTCTCGCCGACAGATCACTTTGTCGATAGGTACGTTTCGTCGACAATTCATTTTGTGGACATATAAGTTTCCTCCAGTAATAATTTTGTCAATATGTAAGTTCATGAACAGCTAAAATTTTAGATTATTCATTTTGCCTACAGCTAACTTACGTTACGGGTTTGTAACGGGAAATTAAATTGATATTCATGTAGCAACTTAATCACCAAACTAACTGAATTTATATTTTTTTTCTATTTCGTACACGTTTTAGTCCTCTTCTCAATTTCTTATTTTACAGTTAAGAGTATCGGGAGAAAACAAGGAATGTCTAGTTCTAGCAATTTTGTGCTGTATAGCTCATTCTGTTGGGGAAAATTGAAACTACAAAACTGTCAAAGAACGAAGGAAACCACTTCTAAATGACCACAGGAGACAATATTACCTTTGTCAAGCGATTAAGGTACTCAAACTTGATTTTCTCAAAAACCTGTTTTGTGACATTTCTTGTTTTCTCCCGTTACACTTCAAGTATTGTGTAGACTGCGTACGTGGTCAATAGATGAACATTGTCACTGTTGAACAGGAAATCAAGTCATCGTTTGTCTTTGTTATTATTTTGAGAAGTTGCGACTCAATTCTTTAGAAAATATTTTGCTGTAGGCTCCTGAGCATATTAAAATTTACATTCTCAAGCCTTGTTTCTCTTTCAAAAGTATAAATTAAAAAAACTGCTGGAAGTGTAGTAAAGGAATCTGGTCTTGTAAACCAATTACATGCAGTAAATATTTTATGTCACATATTGGTTTTAGTTTGTTATGGAGTATCATGAGCAACAAATTTACTAAATAAAAATCAAAATTTTACCGCTCAGTTTAGAACGTTATGTTCTCAATTTAGGTGTTAGAAATACAATTTATTATTTAATTGCGTATTAAATACACTCTGTTAAAGCACAACACAACGTTTCGACTACGTCTGTAGCCTTTATCAAGTGTACAGAATATTCTTTTTTTTAATATGTGAATACTTATTGTTGCTAGACCATATTTATTTGTTTGATAAGAACGTTATATTTTTTTTTCTTTAATTCTATACATGTTCATGACGATTACCCATTCTTGGTTTAAAATTCCATATTCGTTTTCATTACCATTATTCAGAATGTAGCAAATGCTATATCCTTCTCTATACACAATAAATGTAGCAGGAATGATCTATGTGTGCGTCTATTGAATTTCGTGTTGAAGCACAGTAAAAAACTAACGTCATTTAGTCCAGTGTCCGATTTGTACAATTTCCAGAAAGGGAGGGGGGGATTCTTTCTCAAGAAAGTAAAATACCGTTTTTATCTGTTCATATCCCAGGCTTGGAGGATATATCAGAAAACAGAGCCAGGGAAGAGTTTTGCAGAGAGGTGGACATTCCATCCATCCCTCGCTACAAATCGAACACTGATTACTGCTTAACAGCAGATTGATTAAAAAAAGGAATCTATCACCACTGCAACAGGTATTTGTTTACTATCTTTGAAATCTCAATAAAAGAATCCACCGACGAAATATCCTCCTTGAGATATAGAGTAGTGACCAACAAGTAGAAAAATCCTTAACAATTTTCGACTCCAGATGAAACTTAAATTATTTTCTTTAAAAAAGCACATAAACTTATTTCTTAGTAATAATGTCTATTTCTTTCCTAGGCTCAAAAAAATTTACTATTTACTAATTTCTTTATTTAGTTAGTACTAGACTGTGCTACCACTTAAGCGGTCTCTTTAGGGTATCGCTTTCTTTCATACTTTCCATCATTCATGTCTGTAGGTTCTTCGAGATAGTGACTAAGTCTAAACGATTCCACTAACTGCGTCAAATTCTAAGACAATTTTCACAAACGACATTATTTTCAAAACATGAAAATTAATTGAAGTCCTGAAACTTAAGTGACTTCATTATTTATTACTATTACTATTTCGTAAATATTGATTGGGTCTGCAATCTGTCGAATTCTAAGATTTTGACTGGTATGTAATACATTTCAAAAACCTGAAAATTAGTCGTAAGAATATGTAATTTCCAAACATAAATAACTTCCTAATTTGCTTAAAAATTAAAATGGGTTTGAAATTTACAGAAACCGTATTAACCGATACCATTTTTATATGCAAACTGACTTTCGGCAAAGTGCTGAAAACTTAGAAATTTTCATCATTAGTATTCCGCCGAAAGCAGCAGTTCCTTGAAGGTAAGCTAAGCCTTCTCTATTCATCCCGATCTTGCTATCCTTTTTATCTCCACATACGATTTATCTTCCTTAATATTCTCAAGGAGTTAGATTAGTCTTCTTCCTCTACCTCTATTTCCCTCAACCATACATTCAATTGCATTCCTCAGTACACATTCTCTGTGCATTCAATGTCCTCTTGCTCTTCTTTATTGTCTCCAGGATTGTTCGCCTCTCGCATACTCTCTTCAACACTTCATTTCCCATCTTCTGTATTCAGCTGGCTTCTCCATTCTATTGTTCTCCATGTCCACATTTGAAAGGCATCGAATTTTCTTTCTTCGTTCCGTAGACTGCACGTTTCTTCTCCATACAACACAATACTATATACAAAACATTTAATTAATCTCTTCCTCAACTCTTTGTTCATCAATCCGCAGAAGAGTGAACGCCTGTTTCGCCATCGCTATTCTGGCCTTTATCTATTTTTCACATTCCACATTTCTACTTACAATATTCCACAAATACGTGAGTTTGTCGTAGTTTAACAATGTAGACCATCCCCGCCATCTTGGTACGCACTTTCCATTGGTTTACATGGGAATTGTTTCACTCGTCTTATATCTCTCAAGAGCATAATTTTTAACTTCTGTTTTCGCCTAGCTTCTCGTCATGTTATCTTGGATTCGTGCTATTTTGTAGAAATGCAATATTTTACACACGAATAGTGTAATTTCCCCTTGACATATTGTGATTTATATAGCAAACTATTAATAATACATTATACTTATATATTTGAAGAAATTTCGCGAACCAAAACTATACAAGTGTCAAAATAACCATCAAGACAAATTCGTGAAAGCGGAACTTGAATATTCTGTTTCTGACAGGCATAAAATTAGTAAAACAATTCCCTTATAAATCAATGGAAAGTGCGTACCAAGATGGCGGGGCTGATCTACATCGTTAAAAAGAAGTGATATGTATAGACCCTATTCTATATTTATTATATTACGCATTTCATAGCCGGCCGGGTGGGCGAGTGGTCTGCGGCGGTAGGCCATCGGCTCGAAGGTCCCGGGTTCGAGTCCCGGCAGGGGCATAGATGTGGCTTTCAACACTTAACAGCTAAGGCGAATCGTGACGGACCGAAGTCCCAAGTTACTAGACTGGCCCATATAAAAATAAAGTTTACCAAGTTTTTTCGTATTTTATTTTTTCGTATTCATTTAAGTCGAAAATTTTCTCACATTGATATGATACTATCCTTCAGGAAGTAAAAGAGTTAATAATTCAATTCAAGGTTGATTTAAGAAAGTTAAATGAAGAAAAAAGAAGTAGTTTATTTATTATTGTTTGCTTAACAAATGTTTTAAATAGAGTTCAATGGCTGGAAAAGGTTTTAAAAGCCATTGATTAATGTTTATATTATTTTTGTATTTATTGGAGTTTCACGAGGAGGACGCTAGATGTCATTACTTTTGCTAGCAAAAAACTGAAGTGAGCATCTTTTTGTATAGGAAGAAATTGTTGGTTTTGTTATATCGTGAAATGCATATGATTTTACTTTGCTAAAAGGTTATTTGTTTCAGAAAGGAAACTAATTTTATAAATAAGTTATTACTTATTATCTTGCAAACTAATATGTACATCAGATAAGTAATGAATATAGCCTATGTCGGGAACAGCATGTAGAGGAAGGTATATTTTTAATCCTCTTTTTAAACAAATATTTTTTCATTGTCGCCTTGCGTTTATCTTCATCTAGTTAGACGTAGTGGAGAGCTTGGCTTTGGTCCTTGAAGTTGCTGAGCCGGCCGGGTGGTCGAGCGGTCTGCGGCGGTAGGCTATCGACTCAACGGTCCCGGGTTCGAGTCCCGGCAGGGGCATGGGTGTGGATTTTAACACTTAACAGCTAAAGGCAAATCGTGACGGGCCGAAGTCCAAAGTTACTAAACTGGCCCATACAAAAATAAAGTTTACCAAAGTTTTTGAAGTTGCTGAAAACACTGACAGGATCATTGTTTGGGTATTCTGCTACATTCAAGTATACGTCCCACTACGTGCAGTAGCTTTGGAGCACGCCTTTGCTTTAGGTATTGTCTTCTTTTACGTCCAGGAACCGGAACACTGACCCTGTTCCAGAGTCTTTATATTAATCTACCGCACAGCGACGACGGAGTTAGCTACAAAGGGCAAATTATATATATATATATAGACGAAACGTTTGACCAAGAAGGTACCGTTATAACATGTCTGAGAACGGATTATTGTATATTGTGTTTTCCATTTCACCGTTAATTTTTCAATGAAGAAAAATAATCAATTATGTATTTCATTAACTCTGACATGGAATGTGGTGACATTGACAGTATTTACGTTACAAAATGACTTTGTAACGCCCCGGGTAACTCTGACGGCAGTCAGAACGTGTAATTCGGAAACGCCACCAATAAGCGTGGAAATCCTAGCTTGCAAACCACCTCGACTAGTAGACGTCACCGTAATATCCTCCGACCCAGCATTTACCTGAGTTACAATTTTTGCCACAAACGAGGGCGGAATAAGATAAAATATAATCGGACTTCAATAAATAAAATTTAAAAAAATATAGATCTACTCAGCAGAATCTGAGACGAATGACCGAGAGAGCGAATGCAGGTCGAACCAGACACTACCCCAAATCGGACTTATCGGACTTCGCTCAAATCGAAAAGCATACATGGTAAACAGGACTGGGAAAAAGACAAGGAAAGGTCAATTGAAGTTGGCAGAATCAGCCCACAAACCACTATTCCCTGTGGTTACCAGCACGGCTTACTAATATAAATGAAATAGCTAAAGAATATAGAACATTAAATTCAATACAGTTATGACTTTGGAAATATGACTTGGTTCGGTGTCTTACTTATTTTTATGTCACGGGCCGCTACTGCCTTACACTACTCACTCACCACAACTGCATAAGTGCATATTCCTGAAAATATACTTGTTCACAGTGTTCGATTGTTATAAACTACGAAGAGGGGATTCTGAGACTAGTAGTTGCTTAAAAGTTTCAATCTACTACCTGTTATGGTATAGATACAAAGATTTTGTCCCTGGTTAAGGGGTGTGCACTCTTAAATGTTTCACTCCCGGGACGTTTCAATTTTTATCATATGTCATACCAATAACTGTGAAGTGAGGAATAGGCATAAAACAAAATTGTTAAATGGAACATTTTTTCTTCCAAAAAGCATTACCGGAACGACGTTCCAGCGCGATCCGGTACCGGTACACCTCTGCCCTGGTTGGGATGATATTCAGAGTTAACGACGAGGGATGAAATCCTCACGAACCAGGGAATATCCCTGGTATCCCCTCCACCGACAAAGTGAACACTGCTTGTTCACTAAGGGAAGTAGGGTGAACAATTTAGATTTGTCTGTAAATAAGATTCACACTACCGGAAAGGATTTCCTGCGTCACCTAGAGGAACAGGGAAGACGACTACTTACAAGTACATAAACTTGATTTTTATATGGGCTCAGTCTTGTAACTTGGACTTCGGCCTGTCACGATTCGCCCTTTACCCATTAAAATCAACACCCATGCCCCTGCCGGGACTCGAACCCGTGACCTACGAGTCGTTGGCCTACCGCCGTAGACCGAACGGCTACCCGGCCGTGACTTACAAGTACATGTTCCTCAAAATTCTGAAGGAAATCCTCACTCACTACATGAAGAGACAAAGATATCTATTTGGACATTCTATTGAAAACAGAAGGGTCTTTTTTAGACATTTCCTCTGTTATATCACACAAACGCCGGAATAGTATCACACAAACTAATAGTATCGTCGCTCCCCGTGGAAAGGTCATCAGGCAGGGAGCTCATCCCTCAGACACAGGGACGTACGCAGAGGGGAGGGGGTCTGTAGTCCTTACCCCCCAAACAATAAGATTTTTTTTTCTGAAATTTGTATAAGTTTTGGCAAAATTACATGCATTTTACGTAAATTTCACATTCAGAAAGACATTCGACCCCCTCCCCCCAAATCAACTTGTGGGTACGTCCTGCTCAGACGTAACGAAACTTAAAAGAATATTGTCCAACACTTAAACAAAATGTTTAAATGATCAAATTTAACGTGTTTAAAATAAGAAATTTCACGTACAAAAGGTATGACAGTAGAAAGCAGAAGGTTAACCACAATATGCTAATCAAATGAAATAACTACTTTTCAAAATATTTTAAATTGACGTAGGTTTATTTTTATTATTTGAATCAGTAGGTTTAGATATCAGGAAGCGCAAAAAAATATTGACCAGTAATTCCGAGAGACGCCTTCCTGTGAGGGTGTCACCCCTAAATTATCGACAACACCCGCCAACTTTAATATTTTTGCGGTGAAAAATCAATAGACACCGTGCAAGACTCCATTTACACCCTCCCAATTTTGACTTTACACCCCAGCCTCAAACTAAAAATCCTGGCGGAAACCCTGATATTAATGATCTGGAATTTATAAAATAAGGACAATACTAATGTTAGAATAGCACTGTACTATTACAAAAGTGACTATTCTGCACTGCAAGTCAGAAGCCCGTAGTACTACGAGATCATGAGAAAAAATACGTGGAGTAAAAACTTCACTAATGTAGGCCTAATAAATGCGTGCATAGAATAAAATAACCGATATCTCATGTCTATTACAAAAAATATACGAATGTTTAGTATCAGTTTTTAAAAAATCCATGTCCGGGCACATGCCCCTCTTGCGCTATTGCCTGCAGACGCCCAAGACCAAGAAAATTCTCCAATATTTTCTTGTAATTATGATATGCTCTGTATTTCTGAATTCCAAGTATAATTCTCAGCAGGTGGCGCTAAAAATGAATTTTCTGTATTTAAATTTTCTCTCACCTTTTTCCCCAACCCGATAGTTCAGAGACACGAGAAAAATAATGCAATAGGGGAGCAAGAAGCTATTATAGTAGTTTAATATATGTTGCAGCAAAGCCAAACAATAATGTATTATGTTGTGTATTCTTTTACGCATAAGTTGAAACACACCGCTTAAATCCTCTATGGGTGTAACTAGACTGTAGCCTTGACTGAAAATAGTGCCCATAAAATTATCATCGGCGGAATAAGACAGTAAATTAAATAAACTGTCAATGAACTGTACTTATCGATGAAAAGAGCTGTCGACAAAGTGACTTGTCGACGAAACGTACCTATCGACGAAATGAACTGTCGACGAAGTGAGCTGTCGACGAAGTGGCTTGTCGACGAAACGTACCTGTCGACGAAGTGAGCTGTCGACAAAGTGGCTTGTCGACGAAACGTACCTGTCGACAAAACGAACCTGTCGACAAAGTAATCTGTCGACGAAACGAACCGAACTCGTAATTTTCATCCGATGGAAGCAATGACAAACCACGATCGTTTCAGCATATGTAAATTATGTTTGTTGAAAATAACACACTTTGAAATTGTGTTGTTGAAATAATTTTCTTTAGACTTCGAATCAGACATTTTAAAAATATCTATTCCTTCTAAAGGGTCGAAAAAAATTCGAAAAATATTTAAAAAATATCGTAGTGAGATATCAAAAGAATATTTTAAAGACAATGTAGATATATTTTGTAATGGAGTTAACTTAAAAATTGTTTTAAACAAATGTCAGGCATCTCTAAACAATTAAGCCATGGCCGCTCGCTGGAATATGATTAACTAGCTAATCTAAGAGGATAATTTGTTTACTAATTGTTCGTTAGAATCAGAATGACGGTAGTTGAATTGTTGCAAAATTTTGCAAAAGAGAAAAAAAATGTGCACAAGCATTTTATACTTATTCACCATACTGAAAATCTCGTGGCAAAAAAGTACACAAAACTTAACAGAAAATGAACTTTATATGAATGCAAGTAAACTTTATGTGAACCTACTGAAAAATTGTGAGTTTTCGTGTGTTCAATGTGTTTTTTTTTTTGGCTTCTTGCCTTTAGTGCAGATTTTGCACACATTAAGTTCATATTTACTGAAGTTCACATTATCCAGAGCACGGTTTCAGATCTCTTTTAGTACACTTGCCACTATTAAGTGAACTTTTTGTGCATGAATTGGGTATCAGTATGGCTTGCACGAGTCGGGCGTTGTGTATGCGGTTTGATTTATGAAGCATCACGTGGTCATTAGACCGCTAGGTCGACACCGAAAATACTAATACGCGATCACTTGATTGATAATGCTGTAAACACGGTAATACATTCTTACACAGTATTCTCTTATCCTTATCATCTACGAATTTATACGTTTAACGCTAAGAAGTATGTGTGAATCAGGCAATGTACGAACGAAAAGTCACAATCTGAGATGATGGCTATACATTTCTTAAAGTAGAAATATTTATAAAGTATAAAGTATAAAGTAGTATTCATACAAGATTGATTCAAATCCTGGAACAATCACACAGCCAAAGATTGGACAGAAAAAATGCGTTCTTATTTCTTTTTTTTTTACCAGCAACAGCCACCCTACAGAAAATAGCTGGCCATAATTTCGGCCACTCATGATAAGATAGAAATCACTGTCGAAACTGAAGAACAAATTGAAAGTCAGCACAGAAAAACTCATCACGCTCTGATGCACTTCAAAACATGAGCAGAAAGCTGACTTCTGTATATTGTTGAACCAAAGTACTTCAACAAGAATAAATGTTCATAGTAGAGAGTATGCAACACAGTGGTGTCAGCATGGAATATATTAAAATGATGCTTTCTGCATCAGCGGTAACCTATTACATCCTACTCTGGATTCTGATTCTAGATCTGGTCCCCCCACGGCGACATAATTTACACGTAACCAAAACAGGTTTTCTAAAAGAAGCGGTGGTGTTGTATCTCAAATTTCCTCATTTTTAAATTGTAAACAAAGATGAAGTAGAATGATAGCAAAGGACAAAATAGCTGTACAATATATATGTCCTTTCGCCATCTGCAACAGCAATAAATGCATGTTTGTTATTCTCGCAAAAATGCCTTTTTAAGATCTAGAATGATGTGGAAAGTTTCGTTTCGCTTCATTTCGCTATATATATAATGTAGCTACTATTGTATCCTTAGAATCAGGATTGCAACAAAAAGAAAATGTACAAAACCTATAGTTGTTTAGAGGGACAAGAAAAACAAAATGAACTTATTGCAAAGTTTTCTGACGAACAATCTTGTAACAATACAACAAAGGACATAGTAAATACTAATAATATACTATTAACGGAAGATAGTAATAGTCATAATAATATACAAGAAAGTATATGCAGATGGCATAATCAAATTATAGTTCATATAGCTGAAAAGAAAATTATAGCGTTAATTGATACAGTAGCCACATGCTCGTTATTAGAGTATCAAGTTTTTAAACGACTAACACAAGAAAATAAAGCAATCAAATTGGATATTACAGAAGCGGAGATAATTCAAATGAAACCTTCGATGGAAAATAGTAAAAGTTAAAGGAATTTTGAAAACAAACATTGGGTTAAATGAAGGCCATTGTGTCAACGTAAACTTATACGTATGTAAAATCTGTACACATGAAATGATTTTGGGACATAATTTCTTAATTCATTTTGATGACGTGATATTGAATTATAAAGAACATTACATTATTTTCAATAATAGAACGTTGGATGTACAATGTGATATGTTCAGGGACTCACAACTTAGTAACGATTGTAAGCAGTATAATACACACGCTATAGAGATAAATTCTCAGTCATCTGCAACTAGTCAAAAACATAATAAGAAAAGAAAATTGGTTATGAAACAGTGTTAAAGAGTATGTATCAATTAATCCAAAGGAATATTGATAATACTAATTACGTCAAGGCTTAATATATATATATATATATATATATATATATATATATATATATATACGGAAGCTAATCACATAATAAGTAAATATAGCCTTAATAACAAATTTTGTAATAATCTTATAATGATGTTTGAATATGAAAATGGTACATAGTATCTGGTGGTCAATATAAATACTTTGATATGAGCAAAAAATAAGTTTTATTGTATATGAATATTTTTGTGATGATTTTTTTTCAGCGGAACGGGGCATATATGATATGGTACCTTGTAGTCTTCGTTACGTTATGTTGGGCTTCGTTAGGTTATGTCAGGTTATTTTAGGTTAGGGTCGGTTTACTTAAAGAAGCCTACTCGTTATCAACATTATTGTTATTGTAATTTTACCATGTCGGAACGATTTTAAAATTAGATTTGATATAGTTGTTAACACAGCACAATACTTTAATATGCTACTGTGAAATGAGTTACCTAAGCGAACGCTACTTGAGCAAACACGAGCAAATACAATATAAAGTAACCTAACTTAATGCACGCATTGCAATGAATATAAGTTGTTTCGCTATTGAAAGATTAGCTTATATTGATAAGTGCATGTTTGAGTTAACGTGTATGCGAGCGAGTAATGTTCTGTGTCCAGTGCGACGCGAGTTATGAAATTGCACATACGATTAGGTGCAGTTAGTCTTTTGTTAAGGAGGCTGTATGAATTTGGTTCGATTTTAATCCAGTAGATGGTAGTCAATTTTGGATTGTATTTTGTGAAACGCTTTCAAATTGTAAATATTTATGTATCGGTATATTTAAGTGTTATAACATAATTAGACATTAATTACGTAATGCCTGCCGATAATCGCTATCAGGATGAAGTATATTATTTCATGATTGTTAGCGCACAAATTGTATCACTAAAGTGATACATACATTACGAAGGTATGTAAAAGATCTCACATATTTAAATTAACACACACACACACACACACACACACACACACACACACACACACAC
>JAGDQP010004704.1:50563-83188 GCA_022664845.1 Lepisma saccharinum | reverse complement strand
TATATGCATCGTATACAGTATTTTACATATGGAAACATTTAAATTCGAAAGAATGTATCAGATATGAGAACTTGCAAAATGAAAGCAACAAATGAAACGTGCCGTCTCACTTTCCCCAGAGTTACAAAATAAAGTCAATCTATTCTTAGCTTTGGCACTTCTTTCACTCTGTTCGGACCAACTGTCAATTAAAAGTAACGACCCCTTCTTGACACTTACTCAATATAACAACCTTTAGTCCATAGTTCTATTATTTTCTTTGTAAGTTTACCAGTTGTGCTACATAGAATCCTATGGAGAACGTTTGTTACTGCGGCGATAAACTTGCAAGTTCCGTAAGTCATAGAGTAAGTAAGCAAGCAAACTACAAATAAGTATATTATCTGGTAGACCTCTTAATTAACTGACAACAACATTACATAGCCAAATCTATTCTTATCCTCCTGTAAGGAAACGAAACGTGGAGCATGCAAAATTTTATCTGGTGATGTTATAGGTTGAATGCTTTACGAGTGCGTTGGTATGTTAACACTTTGAACATGTTCTGGAGAACTTCGCTCTCCCTGAAATGATATTGTCCATGTAGAATGAAATTCGTAAGTAAACCCTGAGCGATCAGTGTGAGTAATTTGCAAATCCTATCTATTTTCTATATGTAGTGTGGACAGTAGTTAAATATTTTACTTTAGATTGCGCCTTAAATTTTCTGATCTTGGCTCGCTCGACGATAGTCCATCGCATGGCTCCTCGTCTCGTTTTGCATCTAAAAGACATGGTGAACACAATCAACAACCTACGCCATCTCCATCAACGAATTCAGCATGCCTGCGCCGCCGCTGAAAAATATGTTACGCAGGGCCCATGAGAATAATAAAAAATACTGGTTTTGTGTGCCCGCCAAAATTGCCACTAAATTTAGCACAAGTTGTAGGACGTCAAATCCCAAATTTTAAAATTCCTATCTCCGAAACAAATAAATGTAGGTGACAAATGCCATTTGAATTTCTGGGAACAAGCTAACCTAAAACGATGTCACATGACTCCCTTCATATTTGAAATTCTCGAACTGAATCCAAGATGGTGGTTTTCAATTTGCCGACCATGATGCTCATAGCACCGACAGATGCAGACCTTCACCCACTGTCATTACCCAAAGGCTGGGCCAGATTCCCGCAGCGGTTTCAACACAAGTGTCTGCAAGCTTATGATTTACCATGCAAAAATAGGCACAAATCGATATTTCCAAAAATTCCTATTCAAAGTTTTCAAACAGGCTGGGTCTATGGATGTCATTTACGCGCATTAGAGGTGAGAACCTAGTGGAGGAAAAAGATTTCATGTAAATATCAGCTGGTCAGCTGACGTAGTTCCCTTGTAAGAAGACTTTCCGTTTGAGTAGAGACGACATACGCAATCATTGCTATCTAACTGAGCAATGACGTTCTCTCTCACTGATAAGAAACGAAACAAACTTTTTCTAATGTATGTAATTCTTACTCCCGTTTGTTATGCAACCTGTCATCTTTACTTAAGAATTTATCATTGTTCCAGAAAAATTGAAATTTTGGTTATCGCGTGTCCCAGAACAGTGTGGCCGAAAATTTATGAAACAGCGTGTACCGAAGAAAAAAATTGCCATTCCGCCCCTGCTTATAACGATTTTTAATTTCCAATCCACTTCTGGATAAAGGCCTCTTTCATTTTCTTTTTCAAGTAATCTCGATTCCCTGATGTTCTCATCCATGTAGCTACTGAAAAATGATTGATTTCATCTCCTGAATGGAATTTTATTCAGCCTTTAGGCAACTCCGCCCAAATGGATGATATTGGAAGAAATGATGGAATGAATGAAATAGGAGGAAACGGGACCCCCGATAAAACCACACACATGGTGTTTTTGCACCACAAAGCCCACATGGAATGATCCATCAAATTCCTAAATTCATATATCCATTTTGCGTTTCTTCTTGTTCTAGGTCTTTTTTTTATGTGGCAATTCAATGAAGAACATCTGTCGTCCATTTCCATCTGTTCGTCAAGCTATGTGGCGGACCCATATCCACTTAATTTCTTCTCAATCCTGATCACATTTTCTACATATGTTTGAGATCGAATACATTCAATTATCTTCCTCTTCCTCCTAGTTATTCCTAGTATACTTTTCTCCATTTCTATTTGAGTCTTACGTAAAAAATGAACATAATTTTCTGTAACTTATACAAACAAATACGACGCCTTTTAGTACTTTAAAGTTCTTTATGGTAAAAATTTGTGAACGAGAGTTTGCGAAAAGAAAAGAATGATGTCACGCGAATTCAGTTTTATTTTATAATGTTTCGTATTTATTTTTTAAACAAAACTCCACGGAGACCACCATTGTCCCAAAAATTTCGCCAATCATCTTCGAACATTCGTGCTTGTTAATTCTGTAGATTTATATATTTCGTATTTTATAAGGTATTCAATTTTGGTTAACAAATTAATCAGGTTTCAAAATCTACTCACGAAACGAATATTTTGATAAGGTGATCGAATATCATGTTCATTATTACTGCCCAGAGACGGAATTAGGGGAGATAACGGAGCTGTAGCCCCGGGTCTCCAGGTAGACTGGGGCTTCCACTTGGATCAAAATATCAACAGGCTGTCTAAAAAGAATCGTAAAAGAAAACAGGATTAGATAAAATATGACCAAAAATACTAAACAAATTTCTTCGTTTGTTATATCCACCGTCTTAATCATCATCATAATCATATTCAGCCGTTTTCTATCCACTGCTGGATAAAGGCCTCCCCCTTTTCTTTCCACATATCTTGGCCTCCTGCTATCCTCGTCCATGTAGCTCCTGAAAAACGCTTGATTTCATGTACCCATCTTGCATTTGGACGTGGTATCGGTCGTTTCCTTTCTCTAGGAATCCAATGTAGTACATTTGTCGTCCATCTTCCATCTGTTCCTCTAGCTATGTGACTGGCCCATCTTCATTTCATCTTCTTCGCAGTCTTGATTACATCCTCTACCTTTGTCTGTGCGCAAATTCATTCATTCGTCTTCCTATTCCTTCTGGTTATTTCCAACATGCATCTCTTAGCGTGACTCTTAATCTTTGAGTCGTTTGAGTATTCAATGTCCAAGTTTCACAGCCGTACATCATTACAGGTAAAACACATTGATTATAAGCATTGCGCTTCAGACACATTGGTATTTTGCGTTTGAAAATAAAGTGTAGTCTACCAAACGAATCCACGCCATTTTACATCTTCTACAGTCTTTATTTCATCAGTCAACTTTGCATTCGATATTTTGAGCTGGCCAAGGTAAACATACTCACCAACTATGCCTATTGTCTCTCCGCTCATCTTTATTTCCTTCTTTGCAGCATGTTGATTATACATTACTTTTGTTTTGCTTAAATTCACTTTAAGGCCTATTTTCGAACCCTCATTACTCAGTTCTTCCATTCTGGTTTGTAATTCTTCTCCACTTGAAGTAGAGCAATGTGATTCATATTTTCTCGTTGTTGAATAGGAGTGTTCTGCAATCTCATGTAATTATAGAATATCCAGTGTGGCAGAAACATTAAATCACTGTATACGCACAATAGGTTATCTACCTTTTATGTCAACAAGTTCCGTCTGTTTATAAACTCTGAATGCGTGGAGTAGGGTAGAATTTTTGACGACAATAATAGACGGTTTACTTCAAACATATTTGTGTGCTGCGAGGTAACCTTCAACTCTTCCCTCTTTTGTTAGCTGTTTTTATCGCTTGTCTCTTGTTGTAGAGTGGAACTTTTAATTCGTGCGACAGTATTATTTAGAGTGTTGTATTGTACTACAATTTATTTGGCTGGGGTTCGTGAATGGGGTGACATTGTTTATTCTAATTAGTGTCTAACTCATATTCTGAGTTTCAATTCTGGTATTCGGGACTCGAAATGGCATCCCGTAATGTGAGAAAATTTGCCAGTGATGCCAGCAAAAGGAAAGGACAGAAAGAAGAAGTTGAACTTGTGAAGAAACTGACACCCGTGAAGAAAGATTACTCTATTGGTAACGTTAGTGAAGTTTGTACTGAACCAAAACCTCCTGCGCCTCTGTCTACTTCTTCTAAGGAATGTTTGACAAGTTCCTGTGAATCTGAAATTTTTATGAAGCAGTATTTTGTGAGGTGTTGTTGAATGCAATTAGATGAAAAAAAAACGAAAATTATGGGCAAGGAGGGCAAAGGCGCGTGGTAGAAATCGTTAAACATTTGGCAATAGGAAGACTTGCATTTCGTGGTAATAACGAAATTTTTGGATCCCCAAACAAATAGTGAGCATCATCCTAAACCTTGGGTTTTCAATAGACGAGGGAGAACAAAAGAATTAGCGAGATATCGTATTTACTGAAGCTGAAGAAAAGACGATGGTAGTCATCTATTGTGCGAATTAAATGGTATGATGATAAGCACATACACGCTACAGTGCTTTTGATGTTATTAGATAGCAGACAGGCAGTGTAGCAAAAGAGAGACCTGTATAATCCAAACGTTCCATATGTGAATTGAATAAGAAATCATTATATATAGGCGAGGAGAAAAACTGTAATTCACATGATAAAAGCGAAAGGTCCGACAGAATGAAAGAAGGCCTTTCTGAACAAAGGAGCTAAGGAGTTTGTGCAGTGAAGAAAAAAGAAAGTTATGTTAGATGGATGGTTGCATTCAATGATACCGAAAAGAGGAAAGTGTAATCCGATCTAAGATATAAGGTAGAGCGAACTCAAATTAAAATACGGGACAACTCAAGGGTGAAACGACTTAGATGAATTGATCTCAACGCGGAATAAGATGTATAACAAGTGAGTCTGATTTAATATATGATAAATGAGAACGTGAATAAAAGGTCGAATCAATATACGCTTCAACCCAAGGGTGAAATGGCTTAGTCGAATCTGTCTCAAAGGCGAATAAGAAGTATTACAATTGAGTGGACAAGCTATCTTGAATGTTAAGGACGTAGCACAAAACATTGTTATAATAAGACGAACGAGCGTAACCCAATTGAACGCGGAACTAGGCCCTCAAATGATTCCCAGTGTGAGGAGAAAGAAAATATACCTGGATAAATCCAATAGATTTCTCCACATGCAGTTATCATGGAAACGATACGTATTAATTCCATTTATGTGAAGATAAGAACAGGAGAAGCCATCCAGCAATGATGTAGCATTGAATTAGATGACAAGGAAAATGTGACAGTTTAAATATTAGTCTCACGGGAGCTCATCTTAAAAAAATGCCGCAATGAATACGCAGAGATAAAAAATCGATGTAAATAGAAGACGAACGAAAAACCGGTTGGTGTGTGGAAGCTTACAAATGATCAGAGAAAAAATGAATGAATAAGAAACAAGTTGTCTTGCCAGCAGGGACATTGAATGCACGGATTGGGGGGAAAGCATCAAATGAAGGATAGACTGGTTGGTTATCTGACCTTATAAAATGATAAGGAAAGATATATCAAAGTGCTCTTGTATCATTTAGGTACGAACAGTGGTAAAGGAACGTGTGAACGAACCTATGTGGAAGAACAAACGGAGTCAAACGTAAGTACAAAGACTAATTAAGTAAAGTTAATAGGCATGCTAAATAGTTAAAACAGAAATATAGATGCACTAATTTACATAATGTAGAATAAATCACAAAAACGCTGACCATTAGTTAACGTTAGCATGTCAGAATACAATAGATTCTATTCGTAAATGCAATGAAGTTGTAATTTGAAAACCACAATGGAAGAAATATAAAAACAAAAATAGCACCTGATCAGTTAGAAACGCATGCAGAACGCAGGGAACATGTAATAGCCGGTGGGAAAAGATGTAAGGGTTATCCAGGGTTTTGGTTCGAAACCAACGGTCGAACAACCAGTTCGAGGGTTTTTTATTATCCTGTAAACATAAACAACATAAAGTCAGCCGATTTCCGAAAAATGTGACAAGCAACGTGCATCATGCTTGCTTCTGTAGTCATGCATAAACGAAGTTACTACAATAATAATAAGAAGCTATATGTAGGTCATACAGGGCGTGGTCTGAATAGACAGGTGGTCAGAGGAAGTTAGCCGATTACTAAAAAACGTGACAAGCAACACGCAATATGCTTGTTCATCGAGTCATGCATAAACAAAGGTACTACAGCAAGAAAAAAGAAGACATATGTAGGGTTTACAAGGTGTGTTCCAAATAAACAGGTGGTCAGAGGAAGTTAGCCGATTACCTAAAAACGTGTCAAGCAACGCGCCCATGCTTGTTCCTCGAGTCATGGATAAACAAAATAAGATACTACAACAATAAAAAAGAAGGCATATGTAGGGTATACAGGGTATGTTCCGAATAAATAGTTGACCAGAGAAGGTTAGCCGACAACCTATAAAGGTGCAAGCAACGCGCCAGTGATTGTTCCACGAGTCATGCATAAACAAATAAGATACTACAGCAATAAAACGAAGGCGCATGTAGGTTATACATGGTGTGAGTATTTCTACCCTTGGATAAGTAAAATCCGCAACGTGTGGCAACGTTTCCAATCAGTTAGTTAGCTGTCCTCTTTTTATCTCAAGAAAAAGAGAAAGAAAACAATACAGGTCATTGGAAATAATCACTGTGCTCCATGGTGTAATCCTGCAAGACAGAATTTTGCGTAGGTGTGTGTGTGGTAATGAAATGATGTAAGATAATATGTGATTCAGCAGTAATATTTGTAGTTCGGAAGGAAATTATGTAACATCGAATGCACTCTGAACACAAAATGAGTTCACGAAGCGAAGCAAAAAACGGAGCCTCTTGGTCTTTGTAGTCTCTGCAGAGACCGAAGAAATACTGGAGCGATGCAGACATTATAGCCATGGATAAAGAACGTTCATAAACGTTACTGGTAAAATATAAGAATGTAGTAATACATATCTGTTCAGAGGGAAAGGAACCGAAATTAAACGTCACCCTGAAAACCGCGGACAAAGTGAATGCAAATGGAATGAAAATGCATACAAGATAATATACGAAGGGCTGGGGGAATAAATGGAGAAAAACTGAAAACACCGTCGTAACAAAGAAGTCCGAACCCACGTCAAACTTCGTGCTGTGCTTTAATTTAGAGAACGGAAAAAATATGGAAAATAACCAGTATAACCCAAGTTATGGAAAAACAAGTAGTGCAGCCTCGCAAATGTCACAAAGTAACACTAAACACAATTTAAATGGCTATAGCGCCGGAACTAGGGGTCGGAGGAGAGCCTGGTTTGAACGTATGGTCTTAGAAAAAATCAAGGAATATTTTGACAAAACATGGCGCCTGGACAAAAAAAATTCCGCAAAAGTCACTATCCGGAAATGTCACTAGTGATTCCGTACAAAGTACTAACCCACGTCAAAATACGCGCTGATCCCGTATATAGACTCGAAAAGAAGAAGTAGGGAGAAACAAGCTGTAGAACCTAAGTTATGGAAAAGCAAGTATAGTAAGGGCACGAATGTAAAATGCAATACGGAGCACATCGTAAACCGCTGTAGCTTATGAACGAGCGGTCAGCTAGGCTCGGGGTTGATCGTATAGTCTTAGAAAAAGTCAAGGAACATTACGATAAAACATGGTGCTTGTACGGAAAACGTCCGCAAAGGCACCGTACGGAAACGGCACTTGAGGATTCCGCACAAGGTGTAAACCCACGTCAAACTACCCACTGAACCTGTATACTCAGATTTCAAATAGCTACACGAGGACATCTCCGAAATGACACCTAAACGAGCTGTGCTGACCTAGAAACTAATATTTTGTAAACGTAGAGTTGGAGAACAATATGTCTCAAGCAAGCGGTAGTGTAATAAACGAATGAACATACTTGTGGTTAATATATGTGTGATTATGTGTGTAACCAGGCAACGTCAACGAATCCTCACGAAATCCGGTTTCCTTTCAAAGTATGTCGTCTCACCTCCAAAGTCTGTTCTGTGCTTTCCACAGGCATTGGTTATGGCAAAGGCTTGTGTGGACAAAGAAAAGACTAAGGAAAATGAAATGAAAAGAAAAGGTAGGTGCCCAGGGTACTAAGAAAGGAAGCTCAACGTGTGTAAAGTGGCAGGCATCGACGTGAAGGTCCGAGGGGGTGTGGACGAGAGAAAATCGAGTTGTTTCAACAACACTTGTCCCCACAGTACAGAATCCCAGTAGTGTATGAGAGAAACCCGGACACAAGGGAAGCGAGAACGATATATTCAGGTCCTCGATCGCCAACTCCGCTGTACATCCAGTACACGGAGGATGAGGGAACAGGCTATGGGATTACAGTATGATAACCTTCATAACATCAAACCTGCGCGTGAGAGGATATTCCGACATGTGCCTTGTGGGGTATGCGGATCGGTTTCGGCATAAATGCAAGTACTCGTTCTGTGAAGCTCGCCACACCATCAAAAACGAAGAAAAAGGACGTTTTAAATGTTCGGATTTCAATAGGACATTTCCCTCATGGGACTGCATAACGAACCACAAAAAGATCCAAAAAGCAGTAGGGTTGTATGTAACATGGTAAAAGAATATCCCGACTGCTGTGCCCTTATAGATATGCGCCGTCAACGAAACATCCGGCACGAATGTGGCCAGCATTTTTGTAAACTGTGCCAGAAGCACGTACTCCCACAACAGCAGTATACTATCTATGACGTCGAGACTCAACTCCTTGCTCCAGATGCGAAGGTGGATCGTAGACACGAAAACAATCTCGTGTGTGCGTTCCACAGATGTAATGAAAGTAAAGATAAGGATACTGGTGCCTCATGCATGGTCTGCAGGAATACGAAGAATGGGGGTAATCGCGATTTTAGTTTCAAGACCATGGGTAACTTTATAGAGCACGTATTAGAGGAACAGGACCAGTTTCGACGCACCATTTGTTTAGAAAACAATGGGTCCCACTACGACAACATACTGGTGTCACGCACGATCATAGAGGAGCAAGGACTGGACAACGACGTTCGTATGATTGGCCAGGGTAATAAAATTACTAAAACGACGCTGCGTAATCGAGTTGTCTTCCGGGATACGTATGCCTACATGGGTGTAAAACTAGCGAGTCTCCGAAAAACCCTAGGATTGAACACCAATCTTCGAAAAGGTGAATCCCGTACCTTTTCAACACCACCGAAAACCAGAATTATAAGGGTGCAATTATACACTTTGCAATGTTTCATGCTGAGGATCGAAGTAAAAAGGAGTACGATGCATTAAAGAAATGGCATGATTAGGGTAGTCAGGATGACGACTACACCTTCGACATGCAACACGAGCTACTGGCGTATTGTAAAAACGATGTCGCTAAATTGTCCGCTGCTGTTATTAAGTTTTCAAACATCATCGAGCAGAGAACCGACGGCATTCAATGTCTCCTAACGTCCGCAACAATCGCCAGCCTGGCAATGCGTATATTTCGCACTCTGTACTTGCCCGAAGACACCATACCTGTGATCCCTCCATTAGGATATCAACAACAAGACAGCCAAATTAAAAAAAAACCTTCAATGGCTAACGCACACGTCCCGGGTAAATAAACGAAAAAAATAGACACACAGCAAATGGAGGAGAGGTCCATGCAGGCCTGTATAAATTGGACGGGTATGCAGAAGAAATGTTGCAAACGTATGCCTATGAATTCTTAGGTTACCTTTGGCAAAGGTGCCCACGTAGGTATTCTGGCCTCAATCATGAACCCTTCGGATATGGAGAAAGCCTAGAACAAAGTTTGAACCGTTGGAAAACGAAAAACAGTATTTTGAACGATTAGGGTTCAAGGTGATCGCGATATGAGAATGTACCTGGGACGAGTACGGGGTAAGCAGGATCCAGCCATCCAGAACTTTATTCGTACCAATTTCGCCGACCTAGAGGCAGGACTTGTTCTCAAGCACGCGTTTAAGGGTGGCAGAACAGAAGTATTTCGTTTCCTGTACAAATGCAACGATTCCGAACGGCTACGGTACTTGGACGTTAGCCTCCCTCTACCCGTAGGTTATGGTTCGCAAACCCCTACCCGTGGGGCAACCGAAGTGTACAGGGAAAATTTCCCAAGGTTGTAGGATTGCGGGGGTCTATATGATTGTACCGTGGAACCTCCGACCTCCCTCGCCATCTCTGTTCTTCCCTATACCTGCAACGGCAAACTGATGTTTGGATTATGTCGCACGTGTATGGAATAACACAACATTGGGGAATGTGGGCACAATAAGGATCAACGGTGTTTCCGCGGAACGTTCTGCACCTCTGAGTTGAAAAAGGCCATATCTTGTGGGTATAAGCTCGAAAAGATCCGCGAGGTATGGCACTACGAAATCCAAGGACTGTTTAAGGATTACGTTAACAGCTTCCTCATGATAAAGCAGAAAGAAGTGGATTTTCCCCAGGGTGCGATACGGAAGAAGCAAAACGGGAATGCATACGCCAGTACGAAGACCAGGAAGAGATCCGTATACGGTATGAGAACATTGAATATAATCCAGGTCTGACAAGTAAAGTACCCGAAGTGAGGACTCGAGTTGCTCATCAAGTGATACCTTAAATTAAAGCTAGTGACGAGTATAGTACACCTGTGAAATACTAGCTACAGAGCTTAAGAAATAAAAAGGTTATGGCGGGTCAAAGTTCAAAGAGAAAGCGAATTGTATTGAAACAAGTCACAACGAAAGGCAGAACAAAAGTCAGAAGGACATGTTTTTGAATTGTAATGCGATTCATGTCAAGGAAAGAGACACGTACAAAGTACTACACATTGATATAATCAATATGTAAGTCGTCAATGAAGGCGTGTGATAAGCAGATACTTTGCTCACAATGAGCACACTTGAGTCTTGTAACACTCGTCACGTATATTAGAATCAAAACAATAATCCAATGGAGACATCCAGGGCTCGGGCTCCTCATCCAAGTAGGATACTTTTGTAAAACGAAAACCTGATCATGTTGCGAAATCGTGAGGCGCTGAATTGGAAGAGAGTGAAGGATTGCATTCGTAAAATGTTATCCCGATGCCAGAGATTAATATCCGAGGAAGCGATAACTGTGTCAGTAATGAACCTGATAAATGATTTATATGGACGGAAGAAGTAAACATCAAGTGGTTGGATGAAACCAGTGCAACCACCAGGAATTAAACGTTTGAGCAGTGTTATATGATTAGGGCATAATTCATTTGATACGTTATCATCCTTATTTGCACTCCATGAATCCAGCAAAAGCAAGACTTTATCAAGATCGGCAGGCAGGCTATTCCAGAATACAGAATAAAACTCTTTTAAATTACTTTTGTTCATGTTTGCAGTCATTTCTGGATGGGACACTATGTTATCGGAATCTTTTTGCTTATTTCCTGGAAATTGACCACTGGATTCGGATACAAGAACGTACATCAGACGTAATATTTCACCATCCATGGAAATAACCGGCATGATCATATATGAATGAGTAGTAGCACTGACTGATCCAAATGCACCTCTTACAACCACCGTACCTTTAGTCCTATGAGTCCGGTATGCATGGAGTTCCTTGTCAAATCGACTTCGATCAGCATTGAATACTTGACGAGGATTCAGGTCTTCTAGTAACATAAGTTCTTTCATGGACGTAATAAATGTAGTAGATAAGTGATGTAATTCAGTCTTTTGATTTCCAAGTTTTGCTAACCCTATACGTGATATAACGACTGACGATATTGTTTCTCTTTTTAAAATTAGACAGCCAATGACGAGATGCCTTGAATTGTAGAGTATTATCCGGATCTAGCTCTTTACTTATCTGAAGAGCCCAAAAGCGAAGAGTCCTGTCGTGTATAATTGCACATCTCTCGACCATTTCTTTGAATTTATCGTGAACCACTGCATTAAGTTTCTTATAACTGGATTTTTGCCTTTTTTTTCATATTCAAAGAGGATGTTTTTCGATTGAATTAATCTATATTGTGACTTGACAGATGAAAATTTTCTTCGTTTCTTTTCCGGGTTCTCATTGTGTGTCCAAAACATGTAAGCTGCTCCTTTATAATCATCGTCCAAGATGTGTTTTTGTTTTTTTGGCGAAGGCTGATATTCTTCACCTGAAGAAGCTACAGGTGTCGGAGACTCTTGATGTGTTTGAGAACCTTGCGATGTACTTGGCATTTCCTCATCAAAGACGTAATTACCGTAGTATCATCGCTTTCATCACTGTCACCAGCAAATCCAAGAGTTCTAACTTCTTCTATGATTTCCATCTTGTCCTCAAGTATCTCCACTATTTGTTTCTACAATGAATCTTCATACCTATTCATTCTCATATTAACAAATCCATATTTCCCATACAGAGCATGAACGATAGCACCTGCTTCCATTTTCTGGAACGAAAAGAAAAAAGAACTTTTATTGACATCAATAATAGGAGCAAACATGCACAAGGACATTCATACACGAATAACAGACAGCGGGAGATCAGACAGAGAGAGGGATATCATTCTACACATTACATTTATTGGGAGCAACTTAGACGTATTACCATCTTGATAATCAGCAAAACTTGGACATCACAAGCAGCTAAATTCGCTTTCTATTTGAACTTTGACCCGCCATAACCTTTTTATTACTGGAGCTCTGCAGCTAGGATTTCACAGGTGTACTATACTCGTCACTAGCTTCAATTTAAGATATCACTTGATGAGCAACTCGGGTCCTCACTTCGAGTACTTTACTTGTGAGGTGGTTATCAAAAATATTTTTAAACTAACTATTCGGTAAATTTGGACAGCGAACCGATCTACCTCAGACGAAAATTGTAAAATAGCCAGACGTTATTAAACCTGCTACTGGCTCCTTAATACGAGATTACCTGTGGTCCCGGTCGGGTGCGACACCCTAGTTGTTACATGCAAAGACGTGGAGAATGACAGCACGCCTCTCCCATTTTTCAACGTGCCCCTATCTCCATTTATATCATCATGGACAAGATTAAGATTGTATGAACTGACTGAAACTGTAGGCTACGATAGGGTCCTGTACGTAGATACAGATTACAACATTTACTTGGATGAACCATCATAAATCTCGAAGACGTCCAGTGTCCAAAGGCCATGTAACTGTTATTCCCTTTAAGTCATTGTAAGCAGTATCAACATCAGTTTCAAACCTTCCGCTGTGCACTTTACGAAACTCAGTGTTATGCCAAAAGCTTACAATACCAAGAAACTTGCACGATACGTGTTATACGTTCCGCCGTGCGTATATAACCCCACCTCCATTACTCCAAACTCCAGTGTGCTGGCAGTTGATGATGGCGAGTTTATCTCCCCCCACATGACTATGTGGAATGATGACATACTACGTGTGGTGTTACACAATTGTAGTACGGCATCCATATTAAGAAGGCATTTATGCACTGGACACAATACCCGCAATCGTAAAAGCACCTGTTGCATTAAAATATTTACCTGAGTCTCTCGTATAGTGGAGGGACGCATCGGATAAATGTATTCATCAATAAGCAACGGCGGGGGTTTTGCTTTGATCCTCTTGCACAACTCCCGTCAAAATCACTTGTTCATTTCCTCCAACGGAATTGTAATGTATACCATGTAAATACCATTCAGTACCAGGCTGATGATTCCGTACTATCCGGTATGTTTTTGTATACCTTTACTTCAAAGTTCGGAATGTAAATATTGATTATAAACTGTCAAATACCAACATAGCATGGCATGTTTAACTTGTACGACAGTACGTCAAAGAAATACTGAAACAATAAAAAAGGTTAACTATAAACTGTAAAACCTTATGTAGTAGATTCGTTTAGTTGTAAGAACTTTTGTAGTACCTCAAAATGTCAATTGAAACCCTTATGTAGTAGATTAGTTTAGTTGTAATAAAAATATCTTTTATCTTCAATTTTTATGTGTTTTGGGTTTCATTTCAAGAAATGAAAATAACCTTTATATCATGGGTTGTATACATTTATTAGTAATGTGGATATGCCATCCATCACTTTTGAAGTTTTTAATTTAATCCAACACTGTAACTGTATGCAGGTACGCAGTGCGCACGTATAACCTTGCACTGGTTGATGATACGTACAGTTGGTAATATCTACTTTAAAGTTTAATGTACGCAAGGCAGAGCATGCTTGAACTTCCAGGTTCATAACATTCCCCAACTGAAAAATCGTACCTAATACATCTTTTCATGGCTCTTACAGTAAAAGATGGATCCCATCTCACAACATTGTGCAACAAGATGGCGGATATGCGATACACTATATTCATTGGAGGTATTCCACTCTAACCCATGCAAATTATTTGTTAGCTAATCCACTTGGCGTTGGTACCCCCTCGGACAAATCAAAACGTTCATATGGTAATTTCAACATACAGTGGAATATCAGTGTGGAATCACATGCAACTAAACAGAATTCTCGAAATTTTAAGTTTAAATTTTTCTTTGAAAATTTTTAGAGCATCACCGATGCGAACCAATAAATAATGGGGGAAATCTTAAAACCCTGAAAGTCAATAATGTACTGCCTTGCGCGTAATACACGCGAACCTGCTGGGTTCTGCTGTTGAAGAACAAAAGGGATCAATTGTGCAATGCATTCTGGGTTCTTGTTAAACTTAAGAATAACATTTAACAAGGGTCTCTTTAAGATGTGTGCATGACCCTGTGCAAGAAATATTGAATAATACTCTGAAAACAGTTCAGGATCGTTCATATGACTTTCCACATGTTCGGCAATCACAGTACCTGTATTCAACACGTACATGCAGTTATGAACTTTGCCTAAATTGCACTCGTACACTGAGTAGGATTGTTTTGTACGTAGTAAATATGGTGGTCAACACACATTGGTCCACAATATACTCGCCTCGGCAACTTACGCAATGTGCCATACTACGTTCAATGCATAGACAGATCCACTAGTTAGTAGTAGTTGGGCGGGATTACACAGAGGTCCATTAAGTACTAGGATTATTACTCTTGTCCACTAATAATGATAACATTTCTACGTACAAAGTTCTCATTTGGATTTGAAGGAGGCAATTAAGTCCTTTGCAACGAACAAATCCACCATATCACCCATACGGGTTTTCAACAAACGCTGCACACCCCAATCAAACTTTTCCTTCAGTTCAGTGCCCTCAGAATGAACTTCCACATACATACTAAACAGGGAGTTTACAGTTTCACCATCACGTAATATTGATTTTGTACGGACATTAAACAATATACATATCTCTTCAGGTGATGCATCAGGAAATAAATAGCCACCACGGAACCTCATACATACAAGGTGCTAGTCCCGCTAGCACAATATACATAACAAGCCGCGACCCGCCCCCCAATTCTCAATGCACGCTACAATACACAGTTCATCCACCCAACGTGATGAACACTTGTACGAATCTTGGACGTTTCCTCTTTTACGGTCTCGGTGGGTTTGGTAACAGCTTTTTCTATAGGTACTGCAGCCATGTTTACTGATATTCAGACTCTATCACCAACACACTTATACCACCCAGTCAGACATGCGCAAACGTAATTGTACGCACACAGCCACCGCACATGTCACACACACGCCATCCCACATACGCTTACACCCACGACCCAGGCGGTACGGCCTTTGATCATGTCAGCAACTTAACATCCTGCCAGGCGTGTCTAATCCCCTGTCAAACATGATGAGGGTTCTTTGTTCGTCGCCTTTGTTCGCACTCTACGCGATAGACAGCATCGCTAATCCTATTGTTCTCCCACGGGTATAGAAAACCCACGGTATGATACCACAATAGATGAATGGCATCGTCTTTTATTCCGCTTCAATAAATACGATATCTCGCTAATTCTATTGTTCTCCCTCGTCTATTGAAAACCCAAGATTTAGGCTGATGCCTACTGCAAATAATGGTAACTATTCATATTCCTTAAACTAATTGCTCAATTTGCCCCATTTTTGAAACGACATATCCAAGAACATGGCTCTAAGGTCGTGGCCATCCGTCATGTTTGCCCAAGGGTGCATCCTAAATCCACTCTTCATCTCCTATTTCCTTTCCTACCGGAAGGTCGGCCATCTTAAGGACTGTTCATACAACGTCTTCTCCTTTCCTTGAGCTCTTTCTTGCCTTCTTCGGCCAAGGATACATCCCATCTATCCTTCGCTGCCTTTATCTGTGTAGCGTTCATTTGTTTCATGTAAAAACTAGCGCCACCCTTGAATTGACGGATGAAGAAAGCAATTGCACCTGAAACGAGGAAGTAGGGAGGAAACGATCTCGCGTGGAAATTAATGGTGTGGGGAAGGTAGTCCCGCGCCATTAGCATATTGTCTTCCGTGGTTCCTTCCATTGTATCAATGGAGTTAGTCGTTCCTTTCATTGTTTGTTTATTCTTTCGTGGTATTTTGGAGATTCTGTTCAATATAAGATTTTGTTATTGTTTGCAGCAACAATATTTTTTAAAGAAGAAAATTTACATGGGAAGAAACCGTTTATTTTAGGTAAGCGTCTTCGTTGTTGGGGATGGTAGTTTCAAAATCAAAAGCAGTTTTATTAAAGCATTATTCTTAGTAGACGCTGTATGTGGTGCGCTCCATTCTATTCTGCTCTTGTGTACAGTATAATAAATGATCTGATGTATTGCTTGTTTTTTTAAAATATAGCTTTGGATTGCTTCTTGTTTCATTGAATTGAAGTAAAACTTTAAGCATCTTTCAATCAGCCCAGCATATTGTAAAATAAAGAATAGGAAAGATAGCGGTCAGGATCTGACTTACGTGCCATTCCAGTATTCGCTTAGTAAAGAAGGAAACCCTGGAAAAGTTGTCTGGATGGTAGCCCGTGAGGTTTGAACTTTCAGGCATCTAAGGATCAGGTTGGGTCAGCGGAGGGGAAAGGATGCAGGTAGATGTCTACCAGGGCCTAAGTTTAAGGTACCATCCAGGCATTTCCTTGGCGTGACTGAGGAAAAACTGTGGAAAACCTGTCAGGAAGGGAAGGAGTCGACCAGAGCCTAAGTTGAAGGTACCATCCGGTATTTGCCTGATGTGACTGAAGAAAATCTCTGGAAAAACCTGTCTGGATGGTCGGTCGCTGGTATCGAATCTAGGGTCTCGAGAATGAGAATCCAACACTCTATCATTGATTCTGCCTGCCCTCTGTGGGGTGTCACTCTTAAATTTTCTAGAAAACTCTAAACTTTAAAATTTATACGGTCAAATATCGATAGAAACCGTGCAATGACCTCTCCTTGACTTTACCTCCCCGCAAACTGAAAGTACTGGCGGAATCCCTGCACTGTACAAACTGAACTACGACCACTTCATGTTTTACAGAATTTCACGAGCCTAGCCACAATAGCAGTATCTTTCTTAGGTACAGTAATAATGACAGTTGCAGCTGCATTCCGCCATCAAAACAGGATATGTGGATATTCAGGATGATTTTTGTTCGTATTATTTACTTAACACACTATATAAATTGTTCTATTGAGGAATATAAAATGTCACAAAATTGATTTCAAATAATATGCAGTTACTCTGTAAACAAGGGCTCCAATTTCTGTGTAACTTTGTGGGGGCATTTGGTTTGCAATTCAGGTTTCTTTCTAAGGGAGTGGCATTATCCGGTTTGGGGGGAACACACTTTGTCATATATATATATATATATATATATATATATATATATATATAGGTATATAAACAATTGATCTTATAGAACAAGAATGGTTATTTTGTCATGTATGAGAAACTTCTACTATACGTAGTTTGTGAAAGTTAATTTTTAAAAATAACACATTGATTAGAAGATAAAACGAAAATAGAACAAAAAATTTAAAGTGCCATAAGTTTGTGCATGGTGTTAAGATTTCTTTCCCGAATAACTTAAGAATGGAGAGACCGATTTGAGTACAGTTTTATGTAACTTACAGAAAATCACATTATCTTTAAAGTACAGGAAAGTGTGCCCAAATTGGTCTATCCATACGGTGGCCATACGTCCAGAATTTTAGGGTAATGTCCAGGAAAAAAAATATTAAAGGTCTCGAATTTCACTCAAATAGTCTATAATTTTATTTGATAGGGACATTTGAAGTACTCGTAAGTGTTACATTTGTTTTACTGTGGTGCTCCTGGAAGTTCGTAATTAATAAATAAGTTATAAAGTAATTAATAACAGCTTAGTGATAGTTAATAAGTATTGTTATTTAAGAAATTAATCAGTGAGATAGTTGACGGCTCAACACCAAAAGAGTAAAAACTAAAGTTCTGAAGTTGGTGCTTTTTTTTATAATTATTAGAAACGAGATAGATTTTAATAAAACTCAACCTTTTAAGTCAGATTTATAGCCTGATTGAAACTTTCTTCCTTTGTTGAGCCTTAACTCACCTGCAAAAAGGATGTATTAGATCGTGGTGAGATCTGTCCCGAATTTATACTGAGGTGAGAAAATGTGGTCACCATATCTATCCATTCCAAAATTATTCCGAGAAGTAATTTTACAGCTCGGTACAAACTTTTGGTGCTGACTGTACATTATCTCAGGAACACTTCGGGTCATAGACCTACCACCAGACTGAACACCCATTATGATCATTAACAACACTTTATCAGTCAGTCACGGACTACCTATCTAGGTTAGGGATAAGAAGTAATGGAATAAAAGAGGACGTCATATCCATGGAATATTCACTTAATTAATGAAAAGAATAAAATATTACTAATTATACCGAAAGTTATATCCCAAGGGCGAAGATATACCACACCACATTAAATGTTGGCAAGATGCGACAACAATTGATTTGCTGTTTAGATAACCCACCGTTCTCTTTTCGTCGCCATTTCTGTTTTATATGTCGAAGCCGAGACCGGAAGAACAGCCGTGAATCTCTCAACATAATTTCTAGGTTCGGCAAACATTCCAACCTATTGAAACATTTTTTTTTTTGTTGTTGTTGTTGTTTATTTATTTTTATTTATTTTTATTTATTTTTTGTTAGAAAAGGAGACAAATTTATGACCACCCTCTCAAGTGAAGAAAAATTTAGCAGCTTCAAATCGTGTTTAATGCCTAAAGGAACACTGTGAAAATACGAAAATCATTTAATTTTATACCACAAGTATATATAATTTTTAATCAACCTTTCGAGGGGGCACTTGAACACTTTCGGAGGGGGCATGCCCCGAAAGTATGCCTGAATTCACCACTAGGCCCATTGAGCTGTGTTTTGTTTTGCCAGATAAGGTTCGAAGAAGCCACATATGATGATCCTAATTAAGTGGTCGATTTGGGGGGAATGCTGTTCCCCCAGTTCCCGGAAAATCGAATTTGCGTTCCCCTACTTTATTTCGTCCTGAAACGCAGGGGAATAATCCACTTCTTAGAGGGGACGCATGCGGAACATTAATGGTGACGCAATAAATCGTATGTGTAATTTATTTATACTGTAACTTATATAAACTTGTTTATAACTTCAAATTTAGTACATGTTGACAGAACCAACATAACCATTTGATATGGATTATTTTTGGTCATACTGGTTGTATATGATGTGATCGATCGGAGGCAGAATGTGCTGCTATCTCTGAACTCTGATCGTACAACCTTTACTGCCAGCAGGATTGAGACGCTTCTGAATATTCGGAAAGTTTCTAAATGAGGTAATAGGGCTGAGATAATTCTTGCATTGGGGTTTGAAGCCCAGAACCTCGGAGCCATCACAGTCCGCATACACAGTTTGGGTTCTTATTATTTTGTTATCACTACGGATGGAAGCCTGAATCTCTGTAAATCAATACTTGAAAGTAGGGGAAAAAAATACATTTGGACTGATATGTGTGACATATTTCGTGAAAGCCCATTGTGTAGCTCTTCAATCTGGAAAGGACTTCAGGTTTCATAAATAGTTCTCAACCCCTTGTAGTTTGTAGCTGCTAGCCTTTATTTTTTATTTATTTATTTATTTTAGCTTAAGTGCTTCCAGGCACTATATTTTGGATTCCGAAGTGAAGTGTGGCGTTTGTTCACCTGTCTCTCAAAAGCCAACTATTATGTCAATTAAGGGAGATAAGTTTTCTTTCGTATCTTTGTTATTTGGATCTTTCCGATTCATTTTGAATTCATATTTATGAGTATTATGTCCTCTTGAATGGGCTTCGCCGTTATGTATGTGTATTCCTTTGGCTGAGTTTCCTTACCTAAATATAAGGAGAGGATTTGCTTTCTCCGTGCTTGTAATTAAAAATTTAGGGCTTTTTCTCTATCTAATTTGTTTCGTTGTATATATTTTTATTAAGATTTTTGTATTAAGCGGTTTCTTTAGTAAAATCTGTTTGTTTGCTGCAGAAACACTGTGTTACTCTGTTTAGCTTCAAGTGTTTGAATCTTAATGTACACCACTGATGGTATACTGGCTTGCAGTCACTTCCAAGCTTTTTTTTTTTTTAAGAAAGAAAGAAAGAAAGTGTATGTTTAGTATATGTGGGTTTCTTGCAAAAGCTTGCTGCTGCTCATTTTCAAACACCCGAAACATCTTTTCAGGTGCGCACTTGTGCTCTTGAATCAATGTGTTTCGCATTATTTTGCGATTGCATTTTGTGTTTCTGTTTTTTTACTTTGGACTTGGTTTGATGTCCGTTAAGTATTTGAGTGCTTGTAATTAAGCAGCAGTGTAGTCCACAGTAGCGATTTATAATATGTGTTCTTTTTGCAATATGTAGTTTTTTCTGTAATAAGTTTGACAAAGGTGATAGTTGGCTCTCTCTTTATGACGTTTTTCAGAAGTTCAGTTCCGGGAAAGGAACAGACTTTAATGTTTCTTATGCTCCAGGACACGAAAACCTAAGCGTAAAGTATCGTAAACAGAGCGGTTTTGTTCTATTCTTTGTAGTTTTCATTTTTATTTTGTTTGTGACATTGACGTTTTGGGGAATATTCCACGAATAACCCATGATTTCTTAAGATTCAGTGGGTTGAATTGTGCTTGTATCATTTTGTGCTAAGCATAACCACAGAAATGATAGCAAGTGACCTGCTTTTTTTTTTCTTGTCTATTTTTAGTGTTTCGACTATACGGCAGGTCCTATCATTTTAGTATATCCTTTTACGTTTACTATTAGTTTCGCAAGGCAGAGTGAAAGCCTTTTTTTAATATTTGTTTTATAAGTATTTTTTAAAACATATTTGTCTTGTTCTTGCCCAGAATATAATCCTGTGATCCTGTGACGAACGTTTGTTACTGTAGCAATGAACTTGTGAGTTCCATAAGCCATAGAGTAAGTAAGTGAGTAATTTGTTTAATAAGGAGTTGAGCAACCCTCAAGGGTTCTTAGCTATTTTTGTGTTTACAATTGTTAAACTTTCCCTATAATTTCAGGGAGAGTTTGCCAAGTTAGTGTGAGGCTGTTTATTTTTGTCCCAGGCTAGAATCGACTTAGTGTTCCCAGAGCTTTGGCTGGGCAGTTGCGCATTTTTGGAACAAACAAGTTGGTAATAGAGGAAGGCTGCAAATCTATTTGAAGTGTACAGTTATAATGTTATTTAAAGTAGTTATATTGTATATATATAATCTAAATCAATCTATTTATATAGATTTTTATTTGTAACTAACTTAGGTGTCAGTTTTATTTCATTACGCAACAACAGGTTTATTTAAAGTTTCGAATCTTAGATAATAATATTGTTCTTCGATCAATTAGAGGATTTTATTTAATATTAATACCCAGAGAGCGTTCCATCACTTCTCTAAAGCCAAATCGACCACTGATCCTCATACAAATTCAATTCAGACTTTGTTAAATTTTGTGTATTCATAAAATTATGAAATCTTCTCAAGGCCCAGCAATTACAGAATTTAACTATGTTTGTATAACGTTAAATACAAGTTCACTAAAGCATATAAGAACAAAGTTTCTGTTGTTACTATAAAATAAACTTAGGAATTAATAAAAACTAATGTTAGTCTATTCAGAAGAGTTACTCAGCTTTTCTAAATGTTGTTCTCCTATCTGACTTACCTTTCCGCCGATTTTAAATCTCGGTTCTCGATTTTGACAGGCATAGTTCAAGAAGTTTCTCTCTCAGCTATATAGTTTCCCTATCTATACGTTGTATTAGAAACCCAAAATTACGATATTAACGGTAAACAGGAATTCCATCCAAACAGCAGTTTGACGGATATATTTCCTAGCACAAGTCTGCTCCTACTTTTGTGAGTTCTTTTTGTCGCTTATTTTTCTTGTATATTTTTCTTTTTCTTAAATTATGTTTGTATATGACAAAATCACGATCAATGATCCTAAAACAACAGGATATGTCGTTCCTATTTTTCTTTCACTCTTTCTTTCCTTTTTCTTTTCTTTTTTTACTAAATGGTCTTTATCGATTTTATGCACGAAACTCCAGAAACAACACAAGCAATACACGAATTAAATTCCTTTAGCCAGGGGAGAGGTATTATACGTGATGTAATTAATATAAGTACTGTACCACACGAGTTTCAGGGAAGGATTTATCAAGAAATAGATTTGCCAAAGGGAGATACACATTACTAGAAGGGGAAAACGAATGCCTATGCGCTGTAGAAATAGGAGAACCGACTTCAACTTAACATTCTCCCCCCCCCCAATTAAGGGAGCCCACCTCAACCTTGGGGGCTAGCTGGTCCCCCCCACCGGGTCGGCGTCAAGTGTACAACGTAAACATTACAGCAATTTGTTGCACGCATCACGTTGTTGATAATTTCCATAGTATCAGTTCTTTTGCGCTGCATTTTGGATACTTTCAAACCTTTTCGCTGATTTATGTAATAATACAACTTACAAACAGCACTGAAACATTTATGTGTAGCTGTTCCCTGGAAAGTCTTTCAAAGAGAACATGAAGAATTGCAATTGTAATGAAAGCCCTGCACACTGGTCGATACAAGTAATGAATAAATAAGGAATATGACCAAGATCGCCCATGTTACGATTTGGTGGGGGGTCAAGGACAGAGCCCATACAAATACTGCCTTCTTTTCGTTTTGACTGACATGATCCCCACATTTTGTGCCATATTAGTATAATTTTCTTCGCCTAGGGGAGGAGGGGCCAGCGCCATCTTGCCCCTGGGCGTCCATGAATATGACCATGTAAACCATTGTCTTAACAATACGCGCCGTACCATACCCCTCGAGTGAAGGAGAGGGGAAAGCTCACGTGATCAAATCGTCTTGCAAAACGAGTACAACTGAGCAGTTGTTTGCGTTTCTAATTACTGGTGATTTTTCAGTTGGGGTTGTTTGCCTACGATATCACAACAACCACTCGTATCCCGCCACCTGCTGCACATTTGGTTACGTTCCTAATGTTTTTCAAAGATCTCGCTATATTCGCCTAGTGTACAACGTCCAAAATGCTTCCTTTTCTAGACTCCTTCCAAAGTTCCTTCACTTGACTCCTTTAGTTTCTCAGCAAAAGGAAGGAAAGGAAGCATTTAGGATTCGGCTCAAAACTATTTGTGAAGAGTTCATCGGCCTTATGGGAACAAAGGTATTGAGTAAAATAGTTGGCGAAATTTAAACAGCAAAATACTACGGAATGGATGTAGATTCAACGGTAGACACGGCACATGAAGATCAGCTAGCTGTTGTAGTAAGGTACTGGCTGCACTGAGCCCTCACCGAATTTGTCCTTTGAATGCCACTGAGAACTTCCAGCTTAGTGTGAACCACCCGCCATTTTCTTAGTAGAATTTTGTACGCTTGTGAGCCAGAAGTTGGACACCAAGAAGTAGAAGAAGACGTGTCTGTTAAATATATAGAGAATTCTTTCGTTGGGCTTATAGAAGTTAATAAATGATGCCCATTAGTGTCGAGATGACTTTAAAAATGCAATAAACATTTTAAAAGAGAAACGTTACCTTTATTGGTAAACATACATCGACAAGTGCGGAGCAATTTACGATATTCAACTGTTCGTTGAACTCTACAAGCTTCTTGTCATTCGAAGGATTTCCGATCCCAGATGACTGATGTGAGCTCTCAGCCCGTTGAATGCAGCCACTCTCTCGAAGGAAGAGTTCACGAGAGTTTTTTGTGTTTTGTTCACAGTGTGTTGCGCAATCGTTAAACCTCGTGGCCCAAAACAGAGCAGAGGAATCCTTAGAATCAGTTAATATATAAAGTTTTGCAACGACACTGTATGACCTTTTTGTAGCTTCTACTCATTGTTGGCACATTCTTATGAAGAGGAATGGGCGACTTAAGACATTGTCCGATACTAGATAGTCGTGCCATGAGGAAGCATTAACTGTTCGACAGAATTTCGATGCTGTTTAAGTGTCACTTGAAGAAATGATCAAGAACAAAAAAGAAAAGGCAGAGACAAGAAATAAGGCAGAATCGCTTCGGAAACAGCTGACAAAACTGGAGACAGCTATATTGGTTGTTTTCTTGGATGACGTGTTTTCTCGAATGGACAAAACTAACAAATGTTTGCAGAAGCCTGGACTGGACTTAATTAGCGGGTGTCAAGCGTTCGAATCATTGATTCCGTTTTTCATCCGTGTAGTGGTGTGTTTCAACCCTGGCGCAGCCTGGAGGTTCCAGAGCTTATGTGAGCATGTTTATCTAGAATTTAGCGACGAAAGGAAACGTAAAATAAGATGATTCCCTGATGGAGAAAGATCAGAATAATTGAGTGGACATGATAAATTTCGTGTGTTACTTATTACGGTTGTTGGTAAACTACAAGCAGAACTTAAAAAACGAGAAGAAAAGTATTGCGAAGTAGTCAATCTTTTCCGACCTTAAACAAACAATATAGTGAAGCAAGAAGCTAAAAAAACTCCTAACGGAAACGTCAAAATTTTGTTAAATATACCGAGGTGATGTCGATGAAGGAAGTTTTCGTTTTGAAATTCTTCATTTTAGTGAATATTTGAAGTGTTCCCTCAAAGAAAAGGCTCCTAACATTTCACCAATCGAATTATACGAATTAATGTTTCAAAATGATCTTGGTCATATTTTTCCAAATACGTATAATGATTGCTTACCGGATTTTCCTGTCAATACAATCGCGAATTGTGAAGCTGAGAGAGGATTCCCCAAATTTGCCTATATCAAGAACAAATTACGTGCTACAATAGAACAAGAACGCATTTCCGTTCTTGCCTTGTTATCAATTGAAAGTGAGGTGGCCAGTTCTCTTGACTTCCAGGATGTGATAGAGGACTCCGCTAGGAACATACATTTTTGAGGTACTCATTTTTTTGCTTATAATGTTTTTTTTTTAAAAGCATTTATAAGGTTCCATTATAATATCATCTAATGCATGGCATGGTTGATGTCGTAGAACTACGTGAATTCCCTTAACTTTCTTACTGTACTTTCACAGAAATGTATTACATGAAGTCAGCAGGGGCCACACATTTCTTCTAACCCCGTGCCTCCAGATGGGTTAATTCGACCCTGATACTGCCAACAGTCTTTCTCTAGCTATTCACGTTTGTTCTATATCATTCCGTCTTCTAAAACCATTCACTGTTAAAAATGACTTTCTCAGAACTTAGTAAATTTTCCTACTCAAAAAAAGTCGAGTAAATTTTACTTGAAAGTGAGAAAAAATATTCTTAAAAATTAAAATTTGAGAATGGTAATTCTCAAATACGAGCTAAGGCATACTTTTTAAATTTGAGCTGATGCAATTATTCAAACTGTGTGTGTCTGGAAAGGTAATATTACAATCCTGCGAGATAATTAAATTAAATCTGTAGACATAGTTTATTATCTGGCAAGCGTTGTAAAAGAATATCGTAAACATATGCATGGATCTCAAACATACAACAAGGACTAAATTCTCTGTTGGACAGTCCAATCTGTATCGCTGCAACGGCATGTGATATTCATACGCGGGCGTGATCGCAGCAAAAACAAAACATATTGTTGGGAGTTAAGTTTAAATCTTCTGCTTCCTAAGGTTTATTTTTCGGAAGATTATAAAGTGTGTTTACCTGTTGTGGTAATAATAAACTCCTAATAAAGGTGAATGAGTTTCATAACATACTGTCGCCTGTTGCATTTCCCGCTTGTGTCAATACATGTCTCTACTTTTAATGGTGCAAAGTTGAAGTGAGTAACTGCTTGTATTATGCTAAATTGTTATTTTTTTGTCTTTTATTGGCACACGATTTGAATATGTTTAATAATGATTCGTTATGCAGATTGAAGCGATTGTACAAACACAGTGGAGTATTGTAAAATGATATGTACCTCAGATGGATATGTACAGCAGGAATGTAAATAATGCATGCAGGCTACAGCAGGTACAGGGGGATATTTATCCTCTGTTCAATAAATATTTTAATTTTTACCGCCTGCGTTTATCTTTAGTTATACGTAGTTGAGGGCTTTTCTGTGGTTGCAGAAAGGAGCTGAGAAACACTGATGCGATCACGGATAAGGTTCTCTACTGGTTATACTTGAGATAATTTTGAATACATATTTTCTCATGTTCATTCGCTCTCAACGTCATTTTGAGTAAATTCCTTCTCACAATATGAATATGTTCCTCTCAATTTCGAATAAATATTTTCTCATTTTTTTTAGCTCTCATAACGATTTTGAGTGATTACCCTCTCAAAACTTTGAAACAAATGTTCTCAATTTTGACTAACTATTTTCATAGCTCCGGAGCTATCTTTTGAGTCATTTTGAGCATAACTTCGTCACTTTTGAATATATTTCTTCTCATTTCTGAAAAAATAGTCCCAAGTTTTCTCATTTTTGAGCCGAAATTTAAACTCATTTTCGAGTAGTTTTACCTCATGTTTGAGACCTTTTTTTTTTTTCATTATCCGAGACATATTTTCTCATTTTTTGAACACCATCACGTGTTCAAATTTGAGCAAAATTTAGTAGGAGCCAGATTGAGCACAAAATTTTCTCAAATTCGAGACTTTTTTTTTTTCGTTTTTGAATAAACCTTTTAAGCAGTCATTCCAGTATGTGTCAGTTTCTTGGTGCGATAGAAAAATTACTGGGAAAACCACCAGTCAGGATTTGAATCTGGTTCTTCCGATTATTTGGTTAAATTGAATTTATTTTAAGGCCTTTAGGCAACTATGGCTCAGGCCGCCGATTACTTGGTGACCACGATTCTTCTCTGAATCACAGAAGAACTGATTCTGCTGAGTATTCACGCTCGCTCTTAGCAAGTCTGTTAATTAACTCACAAATAAGTTTTCAGCTTTAACCCAACTGAAATGAAATGACCAGAAACAATATGAAAATATCTAGGGCCTATATTAATTCAGTTTTAGTTTAATAAAAGTTTTTAAGTCAATAGCTATTGCCTAAGCAATTTCCTGCATGACTTTCGTCGTTTCTTTTCCAACAAAGAAGTAAGTAATTAATTGTCAATACAGCAGAGAAAATAAGTACTTTCTATGGTTAAGGTCACGAGTTTTGAAGTTTGTTTACGTCCTGCCCTTTTGTTGATTGGAGGAAGTTATCGCTAAAAATCCATTACACTTGCCTCCGCATACCTTCTTCCCTTGCTGCCCAAGGGTAAAGTGGCGGAGGGTACGTCGTGAATGTCGTCACACCACACACTCACTATCAGTAGTGTTTTGGAGACGAACTGGGTTCATTCAAGTTGCTGAGTTGTTGTGTATTTTCAAGTATTTCCGAAGGCAGGCAATAGCAGTTGGTTTCAGGTGAGTATACCATGTCTCTCTTTATGAGTTTGTTACTCTAGTTCAACAATAAGGAGCTTTTGTTCCAATTTCTAATGCTCTAATAGTTCAATCAAATGTTTTTTGGGTGAAACTAAAGTGGGACATGTTGGATAAATACGAGCATATTTTTTTTTAGTAGAGGCTGAACAGAGTGAAGTGGAGAGGAGCACACATGTAAACTTGGAATTAGTACTGCGTTGTTCTGCAGGAATTCTGCCAGGATTTTCAGTTAGAGGGGATGTAGGCCCTAAGTAGAGGTTATATAGATCTTTTAACAGTGAAAATTTTAAGGTTCCTCTAAAGCTCAACTATTTAGAGGAACGACGACACCTCGATTGGATAGGTCTGGCAAAGTACCGACTACTTTGGGGATCCCAGGTTCGATTGCCGGTGGAGACACAAGTGGACGGAGCCCACGTTGAACTTTAGGTGCTTACCAGCTAGTTTAGGATGATGATAAGAATGAGGTATACGATTTCGAAGATATTTTCGAATTTTTAGAAACATTTCCTAGGACATTGAATAGATTTTTAAAAATATTCCTGTATTTATTTTTAAATAATGGAAAATATTTTTTATTGTGTATGAAGTAAGCATACTCATAAAATATACTAAAACCCTGTCATGAATATAAAACCGTATTCTATTCTGAAATTATGTAGTAAATTTAGTAATAATGTTTGAATAATAGACGTAATCATCATCATCATATTCAGCTATTTTGTATCCACTATTGGATGAAGGTCTACCCGTTTTCTTTCCACACATCTTGACCCAAACGGTCGTGGTTCAGTTGTAGAGCGTTAGCTTAGCATTCGGGAGATCGTGAGTTCAATCCCAGCGCCCGACCATCCTGAGGTTTTCCCAGGGTTTTTACTTAGTCACACAAGGCAAATGCTGCATCCGCATCCTTTACCCTCCCTTATCCTGGCCTGATGCCTACAGTCCATAAATAAAATAAAATTCCACACATCTCTGCTAGCTGCTAACCTTATCCATGTAGTTCCTGAAAATCCATCTTGGATTTGGACGTCTTCTAGGTCGTTTCTTTTCTCTAGGATTTCTCGTTCGTCTAGCTACGTGACCGGACCATCTCTACTTCATGATCTTCGCAGTCCCTTGATGCTTGAACATTTTCTTCAAATAATCCACTATCAAAACCTCCTAGAAATTAGGGATGGCCGAACGGATCCGGCTTTCTGTTATCGATACTGGCACATGTATAGTACTAGCGCATATTTCTACAAGTAGAAAGTCGTTTATAAATATCTTTATTGTTCAGATGATCCTGATAATAGTTCTTCTTTAGTAATTTAGGGTTGTCTTCAAGTTGTTCACTAAAAGTTTTACAGGACATATTAAAGTTTGCTTTTACCGTAAGCATTTACTGAATGGACTCAATTTTCATTTGCAACTTTTCTCATCGCTTCAGTCCATAAGGAGCATTGCTGCCCAAGAGACACAATAGTTCAATTATGTCTTTGAGATTTTGTACCCAGATGTTGTCAGGTACAATAATCAAACTATTTATAATATTACTTAAACTTTCCACTGAAGGGGGAAGGGAATGCCTGATAGTGTTGCCGAAGAGACGAGATTTATGCTGTCTCGTCTCGAAAATGTCTTGTCCAGAGAATGCCTCGTCTCGAAAAGATGTATACTTTGCATTACGAGAGCTCTGTCTCGTCTCGTTTCCTATAGCCATATTCTCTGTGTCGTCTCGTCTCGTGGCAACACTGGGCCCACGGTGGCTCAGTTGACAAAGCGCTCACGTCTTGTGTTAAGGGTCGTCGATCCCTGCTCATGCCATGTGGGCTTTGTGCGTGGGTTTTCTCGAAGTACTCCCGTTTCCTCCCACTTTTTTCATTTCACCAATTCATCCCATCATCATCCATACGGCCTGAGCCATAGTTGCCTAAAGGCCTTAAAATAAATTCAAATTCGTGGCAACACTAATGCCTGACCACAGTCCACGCAAACTAACTGCATGCCAGTCCACAATATCTCCAGTGGGTAGGATGCCAGTCCTGTATCTAGGTAACTTGGTTTTCGGGTGCCAACGTGGCATTACTTTTATTCAGTGAGAACAGTTGTTTCCATTTTTTTTTAGTTAAACAAATTTATAACGTATAGTAGGTATACTACAAAGTCGAAAGGTTCACTACAAAGAAAAGTCATTCATTTTCCGTTTTTTTTTTTTTTAAATTTAAACCTTTCAAATATTTTTTCTTCATTATTCAAGTTAACAATTTTGTTTCGCATGTTGTATTAGAGTTGGATTTTTATAATCAGATAATCAGACAATCTTGTTAATCAGAAAATAATGGACAAAAAATGTTCTGAAACAGCTCCCCGTATAACACACGTGGATGGCAGGTATATCGGCCAGCAGTTCCGTAGGGTACGGACTCCCCCCACCCACCCACAAAAGAAAACAAAGTATAACTTCAGGCGTAATTATATATATTTAATATCATATTCATGCCCTGACACACCTTGGAACCCCGGAAACTCGTGGCCCCTCCCAAAACTAGCTTCTGGATACGTGCCTGTCTGCCAGTGATGTTTTAAAGGATGTATGCAAGTGTAACATTATTTATAATTATTATTACTATTTGGGATTCAATGACTTTGTCTTGTCTGGCAGCACTTCCCTCATTTTAGAAATCCGAATGTGTGTCGGATATTCCGAAAAATTTTCATATATCCGGATCCGAGTTTTGGATATTCTGATCACAGATTCGTTTAGAATATTAGTCATTTTAGACATCTTCCCCTTTGAAGGCAAGATCAAGCAGACTTCCTATCCGTAATGCATAGATGCCCAGCAAAAATAAACAAACCTTGAACCACCTCTTTCATGGATGCTAACGTAATATTTGAACAAACCCTATCTGCACCCGGACATTTTAGATGTCTGGATCCGGACTCGAGTTTCGGATATCTGGCCATCCTACAAAAAATCCCAAAGCACTGTGGCCATGGTGTTGCCAGCTAATAGGTTGGACTTTGCCTTTTTGGGGTTGGGGAAGGATCATGTTTTCACTGGTTTTATTCTTCTTCTTAGTGAGATTGAAAATGGTGGGCCCAACTATTGTCAACAGTTACGAATCGGGCCAAAAAAATGCCTGGATCCCTTTCAAGAAGAACCAAATCCTCACGTGCCATTTTCAACTTGTGTTTGCGATCTGCTCTCAGCAATTTTGGCATACATTGTAATGACCTTGTGTATGTTCAGAACATTGACAATTATGCTATAGGCTTTTCAGAGGAGATACTTAGTTCACCAGCAATATATCTTGTGGTCAGTCATGTATCTGACATCATCATGTCGTGGACTTTGTCAACAATTCTTCAGTTGTGACAGTCGATGGACAGCCCGAACGGGGATCATCATCGAAGGACTCTGCCACGTCGGGATTTAGCTGTCCACTTCTTAATTGTTGAATAAGATCTGCCCCCAATGTTTTCCTTTGGTGTTAAGTTCCTATTGACACGGGTAGCAGTGTTCTTCATTTTTTACCAAACTGTTCACTTCAGTCACTTTTCAAGCCTTAAAAAGAAGGAAAGAAATTAGCTAGAGCCTTCATATATATTTTAACAATAACTAGTACAGAGTTAGTAATGATGCACATACAATTACGTTGTTCTGAACCTATCCCTTCACACTTAGATCGAGAACTTTCAAACACGCCATGTATATTAATAAATATAAAGGTTTTCAAAGTGTGTAGCACATAATTAGGAATATACTTTTAAAACAGTCTTGAAATGTTTGAGATTATATTTTGGACATAGTCTTCAGAACAATATGATTCAGATTTTTTTTAGATAACGCACACACAAGATTGCTTTATACAATATTCTTTTCCAATAGTTGAAAATGCTTTGACAATATTGCCTATAGAAAGAAAATAAGCTGGAAACTTTTACAAAATAAATTCCTGCGTTATAAACAAAAATGTTTTCCTTGTACGTATCATGAAGAACGGCAGTTCTTCGAGTGATACTGTTAGCGGCACTCAGATAGTATACAGTTAGTTTCGGATCTACCGAAGTATAAGTCCGATTTTGATGCTTTAACTTAGATTTGAAAGCTCTTTCCAATACTAAAGCACAGGAGAAAAATTGAGTCGGTAGGATCTCCTTGGGACCCCCTAGGGCGCTTTGAAAAAAATATCAAAATTTCACATTTTCTAGGATAGCACTGACCCCAGACCATGTAGGCGGTCGAAACTTACTGGATCTTATTCTACGCTTCAATACGTTTCAAACGGTCTATCATACGTTAAAATCGGTGGAGCGGTTCAAAAGTTACAACTTTAACCGAATCACAAAATTTTCACAAATGATAGAAATGTATGCCCGTCATTCTGTGTGTCTTTTTGTTTTAGCCCCAAATGGGTGGTACAGGGGAGTTTTTGGGGTCCATTGCGGGCCCCCATGGTAATGGTTTTAAATCCAAGCTTAGATATTTGATAGGAGTTACGGTTTTCGAGATATGGAACAGAATCGATCTTGTATCCTTCCGCCATAGTGACACGTGACACTTTTTAAATACGAGCCCGTACAGAGAACACTCTCCGCCGCTGCTCTACTCATCTGGGCATGACGTAAAGGAGAAATATGTAAAGATACATGACCGTACCTAATTTTATCTAACCTCCACGTTCCCATGGTGAGTAATTTAAAATGTACTTTCTGTCAAGAATATTACAGTGCACGTGTCTCCTACATGTTATAGCGCGTGTGCAGGAGAGAGGAGCATCGGCATAGATGGCTCGTGTTACAGTCTTTTTTATAGGCAGCCTTACAAAATAAGTGATATCAGTACAAAACCCCGTTTGGGGTAAAAGGAAGAGT